>JABMBR010008959.1:0-47494 GCA_018881525.1 Meteorus sp. PSUC_FEM 10030008 | reverse complement strand
TATATATATTCAATTACTTCATTGGTATACAACGGTACACGTGTGAGTATATGCGTGCATGAAAACGTCATTGCACTGCAGCACATTTTACGCGAGGTGGGTTTAGCGCTCATTTATCTACCAGTCCTCGTATCCCCGTATCATCATTTTCATTCTATTGTCACTGTTGAACAAGAGGTTATATTGTTGTGTATCCAACGAATCAGCATTTGAGATATATCTTCAATTATATGTGACAAGTTTATTGTAGTGCAGTAATATTGATGAAGAATTAGCTCCTTAATATTGTGTTGGTTATATATATATTGCTAGAGACCTTGGGGAGCTTTCAAAATCGCGACGTATCATTGCGTCGTTATGATGTTGAGTTCTGGGCCACAGTAGTAGATAGCAGACAATAAAACACCAGGGCTACAAAGCAGAAACGGCAATTAAAATAACATAAAGAAAGGATTGAGGTTATACTAGTGCGTGGAAGTATTTGAAATTGATTGTAGAACATAGGTATGCCTGACAGTGCAGCTGTTTATCAACCCACAACTGTGGGTTACTCTTATGATGCTGGTGGTGACGGTACGGAGAGTGGTGTAGGTATTGGAGCTAATGGTGGTATTCGTAATGGATTTTCGAGAATTTTATTTAGACACAAAGTCAGTACGAGAAAATGGCTTGAGTGGGTATTACTTTCAGTGGCAATTTGTGCCACTGTTGCTGGTCTTACAACAATGTTGGTGAACCTGGTTGCTACCGAAAGTACACCTGTGGCCAATAATAAAGATCAGGTAAACTCTCACGAGAATGTACTACATCGAGGATATATAAACACACTTTCTATCCCATCCGATGATGCGATTCATTGATGGTTAGACTAATGTTTTTCACTTCTCTAGGATGCTAAAAAAAATACTTCTGACACCAGAGTCGAAGATAAATTTGCTGGAAATGCTGAAAATGGATCGTTAGCTGTTGGTGGTAGTATTATATTTTTGGGACTTGTAATGGGCGCATTATGGGCCTGGTTACGTTTCTTCCGGCGCAGCGGGAAGTCGCAGAGAGGCGGAATGGGTCGCGCAAGTGGACAGGTGAGCAATTCCTATGTGTGTGCTTACATATCGTCGTAAATCATTCTAACGAAAGCTCATGTTCTATTTCCTTCAAATTAAAATGGAATGGTGGGTAAAGTTTGGATACCTGTGCCAAAAGTTCATGAATTTTCGATAGAATAGTCGATATATTACATGCATTTGAACAAACGCTGAGCAGGTTCTTCTTTTGTTATTTTCATTTATCTATCCAATCTTATTTTGTTTTCCAACTCGCACAATATCAAATTTGCTTTTGTGAAAATCAATGTCATCCAGAGCAGTTACACGATACGTCACATCTCTGGTGGTCTTTTCATTTCTTTTCATTATCCCTTGTTCATTATTTTACCTTATGTACGCGTTGCTATGAGGAAAGATGTTGGGCGGTTTGAATCCATCGACTGACTTGCTGGTGGGTTCCACTTCGCAGTACGGGCCAGTACTCACTGAGGTGCCGAGTCAATTGACGAGTAATAAGCCGATTATCAATGAGACATCACGAGCAATACCACTGTCCGATCAAGAAGAGGAGACGCATACACTCATGGCTGATTCTACCACAACAAATCAGACGTCAATCTTAAACGATTCGAAGCACACTTCGAATCAGTTAGTAGGCTGAGTTCAAAAATGCCGTGAGAGCGGAAAAACGTAATAAATGGAGAAATAAATTAACACGCGATAACCAGGCGCTTCGAATCTTCTTCTCTATGCTGCTCTTTTTTTCCTCCATTTAGAGAATCACAATAGAGAAAAAAAACTCGCTCAATGCAGCAATACGAACATGCGCTTCTGAGATATTTTCACCCCATCATTGATGTAAACCCCTGTTCATTGATGTTTTATTGATTTACGAACTCGACTGTAATGGAATCTTTGCTGAGTTGTTCAAATTATGCGAGGGGACAATTGTACGTGACAAACGATTGAGCTGAGTTTCAAAGCTCTGCATGAAAGATCAGAGAGATAGCTACTGCAAAAAAAATTCATCGTCAGTCTCATTTTCAAATCAAATGAGTACTTGCATATGTATGAAATTAATTCTTTTTTATTCCAATCACTATTGTAAATTATCCATTCAAGTCCATCACCAATGCGTTATTGCTAAGTTTGTTTAGTCTTTTTTTCTTCTCTGTTTTTGTTTTTTTAATTTTATTCCGTCCATTTACAACGTCTTTATACCCCCTTTGGGTTCATGGTTGAAATTTCGTAATGAAAGTAACATGTATACATATATACTCCGTATAAAGTTTCATTCATTTATTTCTTCATAATATCGTTGTATAATTATTTTACAAGTATATGACAGGAAATAAAGACTGAGTGAGTGAGAAAATATGTATGGAGATGAGTCATTTGAAAATTGTCATCCCTTTCACGAAATTCGAAACAAATGCGTTCCTCATAATAAACATCAACTCCGAATATTCCAGTATTCGATATTCAAAGGCAAAGGTGGTAAAATGGGGCGCAAGCGCATTCATTGCGAATATCTATTAGCGGGAAATATTCCTGGATGTGGTGTAACAGAAGTGGGGATGCGGAAGATACAAGTTTGAAAACATAGGTTATTTTCGAGGCTATATTTTCACATGGTCGCCATTATTTCCAACGATTTCAGATATTTTTTCTGTGCGACAATGAGCAAACGTTTGAATGAAAGAACTCGCCCTGCTAAAAGGATACTACGTTCTTCTTGCCAATTGAATGAAAGTAGTGATGAGAGACTTATGAATTCAGAACCGACCGGAGCTGTCTCAAAATATTTTGTCACTGAAAAAATCAAATCACCGAAAAGAAATAAACGCGCTGTCACACATAAACCTATTGAAATAAAGTATGAAGAGAAGACTGAAGAAACCAGAGAGATGTCAACAGTGAAAGAAGAAAAGTGGTATCCAGAACATTGGGAAGAAACTTTAGCATTGATAAGAGAAATGCGGAAAAATCATACAGCGCCTGTAGATGAAATGGGTTGTCACAAATGTTCTGACACTGAAGCCAGTCCTCCTGTATTCCGATATCAATCATTATTAGCTTTGATGTTGAGCAGTCAAACCAAGGATCAAATAACACATGCGGCAATGGAAAGATTAAGAGCTTATGGATGCTCTCCAACTATTATTGTATCTACCCCAGATGATGTTCTTGGAAAACTCATCTATCCAGTCGGCTTTTGGAAGGTAAATTGAAGTATATTGTAAAATTTTTTGTTCTCAAATTTGCTCGCAATGGAAAAGAAAGACGTCGAATTCCTGAGAATACATATTTATTATGAACATATTTTTGGCGACATGTTGTGGGGTGAAATAGTGCAATTCTCCAGAATAAGAACATTTATGTTTGCTAATCTCTGTTGTATATATTCATGGAAAAAACAAACATTTACAAATCTTATTTTTACCCATATTGATAGCGAAAGGTGCAATACATAAAGAAAACTACAGCGATTTTGCTCAAGGACTACAACGGCGACATCCCCAAAACGATCGAAGGTCTTTGTGCTTTACCAGGCGTAGGCCCTAAAATGGGACACATTTGTATGGAAGTTGCTTGGAATGAAACTACAGGTATTGGTGTTGATACCCATGTTCATAGGATATGTAATCGCCTGCAGTGGGTTAAAAAGCAAGCAAAGACACCAGAAGAGACACGGAAACAATTGGAATCATGGTTACCGAAGAGTATGTGGTCGGAAATAAATCATTTGCTCGTTGGATTTGGTCAGGAAATTTGTTTACCACAGCATCCAAAATGTGGACAATGTCTAAACAATAAATTGTGCCCTTTCGTTAAAGTAAATGGGTTGAGATAAATTACATAAAACTTTAATCTCATCATTTGCTTTTTATTTCTTCTTACTACTAAAACTTCTATTATTATTGTTCTTCTTCATCATTTGGCGTTCCAATTTTATTTTCGTTTTTCCCTTAGCATGTTTCAACATACGCTCCTGTTTCTTCTTCTCCCGCGCGGCCCTTTTTTTATTCCTACTACTTTCATACTGTTGTTTGCGTTTGAAGAGTTTACTTTTATGAGTTTTCCTCATTATTTCTTTGGCAATATCTTTTTTCGACATTTGTGGTCCATCGGTGTTTTCCGGTTGCGTTGTTTTTTTCGCTGTTCTCTGTTTGATTTCCATACCGGGAACAATGTCTTCATCTTCTATATCATCCTCTTTTTCCGACTGCAAATCCTCTTCTTCGTATACTGGTCTATTTTCTCCTATCCAATTGGCACTTTGTGTTAAACTTTTGACATCTAATTCCAAAATGCTCACAGTCTTTCCATCCGTTTCATATTCATGTTTCGCCAATAATTCTTCAAGTTCTGGTATATCTCTTTGTGACAAATAAGTTTTGAATTTCGCCTTCGCCTGAAGAAGAAATTATATGGCGAGTTACGAACAGGAATGGCGTATCAAAAATCCTGATATCAGTATAATGTTCATGAGATTTCATATTAGACTGTAGAAAAATGTTTCCAAATAGAATTTTTAAATGCAATGAATGGACGAGTTGAATTGTTTAATAAGTAACGTAAATCGAAAAAACCTTACCTCTTCTGTAATCCGTTTTTTTTCGGCTTGTAACTTTTCCTTCAAGCGTTCTTTTGCTTTCGCGCGTCTTTCGATATTACGTTTCTGAAATCCAGTTAGGAATTCTCTGAAAAAATGATGTATACAGAGTATGGATCTCCAGGTTACATGACTTAACCTCAAATTATTGCAAAAAACATGCTTTGTAAAATACTCACTTTCGTTTGGCTTCGTCAAATGTAATTGTGATTTTTCTCCGTTTTTTCGGTCTGCTAGGCTCCCGATTCACATTTAATAAACGGGGCACACCTTTTGGGATCGTCGGCAGCATTACCTTTTTGCTAGACATCTTGATGCACTTATCGAAAATCTAGGTTATGTATACACACATTACACATTGTTCTGCATCACCACCTGACGTCAGAAATTCTAACTGATAGTTTGCATATGATAGGATAAATATTTTCCATCCAATCACTCCGCAATAAATTTTTTGGACTCACCTTAGATCTATTCGATTCTTCCGACTGTTTAGAAACTATTTGATCTCCTTTTCATAGTATGGCCATAATCGATCGAGAGGAATTTAATTCATCCCCTTCTGGTAAATAATAACTGATTTTAGAACTAAGAATTATACGCAGATTTGATTCTCAGGACTATGCACAATGTATTCACGATATCGTGAAAATTGCGAATGAACTGCGACCAAATAAAAATGAATTTTTTCTTTTTACAGGAGAATTTACACAATTATATATTTCTTTACAATGGACTAATGGATACATATTTCACAGCATAGCATTGGAAATACCGACAGAAAAATAATGTGGCTGTTCAACAGAAAAACTAGAGTGGTTATCATCCCTGCAATTATGCTATTGACTTTGAATGAGTGCGGATACATGTTTTTGGATTCTAATCAACAGGTTGACAGAATCCTGGACCATGCCATTGCCCAGGCATCTTGTATAATCCACAGGAATTACAAAACGCATTTACCTGAGGATAAATATTATTGAAATGAGATCTATGACACATTTCTAAATAACCAATACCAAATATTTCTTGTTAACATACCAGATGGTCATCAGATCCCTCCAGAGGAACTGGTACAGGATTCGGCCCATTTATTCTACATAACAATTTTTGGTTATGATCGCGTATTTTCCCCAATTGGTCTGTTAGGTATTCTCTTTCGACAACTAGTTGCTGCTTTGCTTTTTGTTCTTCTTCAAAATCAGTTTTATACAGGTCGAGTTGTTGTCGTAATATTGAGATAGTCTCCGCCTGTTAATTCGAACAATATATACATTCAGAATTTCTGGATGCTTTAGGAACTCGGAAATTATGGGAAAACCAAGAAAATACTTACATCATCTTTAGCGATATCTAATCGCGCTTTAATACCCTCCAATTCGATATTCTTCAGTCGAAGTTCCCCTTTAGATTTTGACCACGATTCTAACATATCATCATGTCTTTTTTGCATAACTTTCATGTTATCTTGCAGATTTTTCATTTCTGTCTCGTATAGCATACTTTGGGTATTGAGCGATGCTTTTGCTTCCTCAAGACCAGCTTGTTGTTGTTCAAACACGGTTTGCTCGGCAATCAACTTTTCTTTGGCAAAGTCCAATTGATTTTTCTCAACCTCAATTAGTTTCAGATTCTTCATCATTTCCTCTCTTTCACGCTCTAAGTCATTCATTTTCTCGACAGGTTTTCCAGTTTCTTCACGTAAAATTTCGAGTTCGTACAATGCGGAATTATAATCTGAAAATATTTTCTGAAATTGATATTGTGCCATTATCAAATTTTGTCGTTCAGTGATATTTTGTATCTGTTCATTGATCAATTGCTTTCGGCAATCCTCCAAGATTTTGCGCGCGTCCTTCTGCATTTCCAGTGATGAACTGATATCGATTGTCTCCAACACATCGATACCACGTTTCAAGCAATCTTGTATACTGGTGAAACGTGCGGTCTGAGCAGCATAGCATTTGACGACAGTACTAAGTTTCTCATTGTAATACATGAAATTCTCCAGAAACTTCCGACGATCCTTATCATAAGTTGGTTCCGCAGCATTCTCTATTGGCGTTTCAATTGGTTTGAATGAGTTTTGTATAAACGCATGTAATTGTGCTTTCAATGATGCGATAATTTCTTCACGATAATGCCCATCACGTTCTTGGCGTTTCGTCAATTCCTGTAATTCTTCGATATTCACCTTCGATGTGTTGTCAGTTACTTCTTCACTATTTTCAACCAGATTCAGTTCACTTAAATTCAATGAAGTTGCTGGAGTCAAACGTGATGCAGAATCGATGGGTTCTTCTTGCTGGGTATTTGAAGATTCTCCAATCTATTCCGAAACGAAATCAGCCGAAAGGATTAAATTGTGACAGTGTTGAGAACAATTTCAATTATCGAATCAAGCTTATTTAGTGGAATAGAAACATAACTGTATATTCTATGACCTAGTATACGAGTTGATTCCAACTGACATAATAATTAGATTTATTCGGATTGAGTAATTATTATAATTCTTTCCAATTCGATGGACATATCGAGGACCAAGAAATGAGTATCTATTCGTTGAACCGAGTATGAGCGACAACTTGCATGTAAAATCATAAAGAGATCACACTCACCACAACTCCTGAGAATCGCGAGCCAGTCAAAGGTCCAGTACAAGCTAGTTTGGTTTTCAAGTCGGCATTTTCTCGTTGCAATAATGTTATCATGTTGCGTGTTTCAGCAAATTTTTGTTTATGATTGCCATGAACCTTCATCAGTTCTTCTTGCCAAGTTACCAATTTATTGAACTGAGTTTTCATAGCTCTATTATTCTGTGCCAATGTCTCCTTCAATTTTACATTCTCTCTCAGTAATTCAGCAATTTTTGATTCAATTTCCTCATGGCTCAATGTCGAGATGATGGAACTATAATCCTTGAATCAATCAAAAAACCTATTATCATATTGTTTTGTTGATCCCTACCGATTTTTGGACCGTCGAGAAAATTGTCTAATACCATCTCTCAACGTAATTCGAGGAACTTCTTGACAAGTTGCTTTTCAAATCGATATTTCGCTACTTTAGAATAAATAGAAACTACGATGTAACAGAAAAATAGACATAGTTGATACGTACCACAGCCATGCTTTTTTCTTGAATCTGTTTATAATCAATCAGAGAAGCGTTGTTGATAAAATCCAATGAACTTTTGCCAAGAACAACGAATGAAGTATCGTCATCGTCGCATTCGAAGTTGGACGGTAATAATGGTACATTGACAGTTGAAAATACTGGTTCATTTAACCTAAATTTCGGTTTGCCATCCTCCATGACAATACCCAGACTCTCAAACGTGCTTTTTGAACACGACTGATCCATTTTGCAACTGTTACATTGAACAGTCGATACAACTCTTCTTCCAAGTTCTAAATGTGCCTATGCAACATATCAATTGTGTTCCTCGTATGAAAAATGGAGAGGTATTATTTTGCTCATGAAGATGAACATTGAATAGATTTCGACAATGCTGAATTTGACTTATATACACGGACCCTAAATAAATTATTTCGAAACAAGACGCAATCCACTGATATCTTCAACTATGAATGACATCATAAATTTCGCTTTGGGGGAATTGAAATAAGTGACTCATCTTCAAATAGATATATATTTGCAAATGGAGACGAAAAATTATTCAACTTGTTTATACTTACGTTAGCATTCGATCAAATCTATACTTGATATCCATTAACGTTGATTGACGTGACTAATTGATCGAGTAAATATGGTTTTTTTCTGCAATACTACATAGCATATACATCTATGTATCGTCTATACCAGGTATATCTGAAGTGATGGGCGGCATATATTTGATTAAAACAATAACAGACTACTTGTTTTTATTCGTACATCATATGTTATTTTATGACGCATATAACAACAGCTGGTAATGTAGTTTACCAATGAAAATCGAACGTTATCGTTACGCGGTACTTTTTGAATAGGATACCATATTTCTCTAAGCACATTACAATCAAAAGTATAATCCAGATGCTTAAGTTTTTTTCTGATCTATGACAACGTAAATGAATACAAGTTGAAATTTTATCATTCAAATTTCGAGAAGAATTGCCGAGTTGTACCGTATATTCGACACAAATATGATATGAAAGAAAAAATTATAATTGATTTATGAACGAAAGTCAAAGATGTGCTTATAACTACATACACAAGTAATAATGATTGCATTTTAACGTATTCACATCATTTGAGAATGATAGAGTTGTACGTTTGGACTTGTAGATGCACATAATGCATAGTTATCTATTCATTCTCCATGTTTTCATCATGTTTATATTGCGCAAAAAACTTCCGATTGACCATAATCTGACTCAGTTTTCCTTGTATAGAATGGTAAGTTCGAAGCGGAGACGTCACCTAAATTGTGAAATTACAAGTTATCATTCACTTTATTGAAAACATTAACTGAGGTCATGAGACATTGTTCAATCAAATGTTACTTTTTTGTTCTGCATGTCTTTGATCATCCCTTCCCAATTAGTCCCGGCTCTCTCCCATAAATCATTCTCATCTATATAAGATACGATATTTCTCAGCTCATCGTCAGTCCAAACGATATACCTAGAAACGATGAACTCAACAATCTTTCCAATAGTTTCTAAAAGTTCTATTTTGTTAGAATGTAGTGATCTGAAGTTCATCAACATTTTACTTACGGTCGATGATCTTTCCTAGGTTCCCAACATCTCTGCTCATACTTGTGCATCTAATGGACAAAACTATCCAACGAAATAAATAAGTAGTCAGTGTTCGCACCACAAGACATATAATTTACACGAACACGAAGATATTAGGAATCTCTGACAACAGTGAAACGGCTGATTTCTGCAGACTATAGATATATAATTCGGAAGAAAAAATAACATTGATGGCTTGCTGGTTGTATTCCATGTCGGGGTATTTTCAGCGATCCACTACTATTGCGTGTTTTCCGGATAATCGAAGTACAAGTCGCTTTTGTTTTTCTCGATCCATCCATTGACGTAGGGGCGACTCCATCACTAGTATTGCGAAAATTGTCTATGTTGCTCTCATTTCCTGAGGCATATAGTTTCGTTCTGATGGCCTGCAGTGAGGCATCCTCCAAACGAAGCTCGTCTTTGCATTTATTGACAAAATTGGAAATAGCACTCTGATATCTTTCCATTTTTCTATTCTTTGCCTGAAGATCATCGATCCCTTTCATATAGAAATCTTTCTGTACTTCGAGTGCTTTCCGTGCTTCCATCACATGGATTTGTTCCTGTTTCAAAATCAAGTTTTCATCTTCGAATTTCCGTTTTGCCAAGTCCAGCTTACAACATTCGGATTCGAACCACCTAACGTCCTTTTGAAATGCTGCCCTTTTCTTCTTTAGATCATCTGATACTTCAGTAGATTTCTCATTCTGGTCACGAATAATTTCTAACTCGTGCAATGCAGAATTGTAATCAGTGAATATTTTCTGAAAATGATTCTGAGCAATTATTAAATTTTGTCGTTCGGCAATATTTTGTAATTGTTCGTTCACCAACTGTTTCCGATAGTTTTCCAGTCTGTTCTTTGCTATATCGATTTGTGTTTTCGAGAATGCAGAGCCCTCAACTGTTCTTAGTATCTCGACACATCGTTTGAGACAGTCTTGAACATTTATGTATCGTGATATCTGAGTTGAATAGCATTTCGTAACAGCACTAAGTCTTTCATTGTAATAAGTATAATTGTCGGAAAACTGTTTGTAATATTTATCATTACGTGCCGCAGTATTATATTCCCCTCGGAATTCAAGTGATGTGATTTCGTTATCCATACAAACTCGCAATTGGGTTTTCAATGATGAGATAATTTCCTGTCGGTAACACAAATCGCGATCTTGTTGTTCTATCAAGTCCCACATCTTTTTCATATTTTCGTCGGACTTATTCTTTATTCTATCCCCAATACTCTCTCGATGATCCCTTATGGTTGCATCCATCAAAGTTGATGAGATAGGCGATGGTGTGTGGTATTGTTTCTGATTGATGACTCCCATTGACTGAAAAACATTGGTAAATTACATCTGTAGCAAACAGTGATGTATTGTAAATGAATACTTTCTCGGCTTGTAGTGTTATGCGGTGGAGGGATATTTTTCTCATGTGGTCGAACTGGAACGATATGATTAATATGCAATGTAATTTGATGCAGCGAAGTAATTGTCAATCTAAGGACGAATTACAACACTGACCGTCCAATTATTAAATATGATAAGAACATGGTTACGTGTAATCAATGAAATTGTGAATTTGTGACCTTGAAAGGATGAAGAATGAGATAATATCCATCAATGATTCAATTATTGACTGAGGAAAAACAAACTTCCTTCTCATCGCTTGTTCGAAAAAGTGAAGTATGTGATTGTATGAGTAATTCGTACCAGTTTATCTGGTAATCGCCCACCAAGTATCGATTCTGAGATAGCAGCAACTTTCCTAATAGGATGAGTATTCCCTTGTGACAAAGAAATCAATATGTTTCGTACACCAAGGTTTTTTTCTGGGTTTTCATCCTTGACTTGGTTGTTCAAGTTCCGATAATCGTGAGCCAGTGCCTCCCTTAGCTTCATATTCTCGCAACGCAACTGAACCATATCTGATACCAGTTCTTCGTGACATGGCACCAATATGTCCGAGACACTTTTCTGAAATATTTTTCAATCTATGTATTATTATTCAATGTGATGAACTTACGAAGAAATCAGTTCAATGAAAGCAATGAATAAATAATGTTGGTCCTCCTCTCCTGATTCATTGTATCGAATCGTTATAATCAGGTACTCGTGGGATCTTGCTCCTCATTCCGACTCCACGACTACCACCAGTTATAAAAAAACCTCTTCCATGTTATATTTTTTTCACATGGGACTCAGTACGAGGAATATACAAGACAAATAAACCATGTATACTTTGTTATCACTAGAGTTGAGAGGAGCAAATACATTAGAAGGTTGTGAGCAGATTTTCATAGCTTGTTAATTTTAGTACAACAATGAGGATAGATGAATGATGTTATTTTTCCGCATGTTATCGAAGTTTTAATTCAACACCGGGATGTGTCGAACCTTGGGAACAATCATATCCGGTATCATCCATTTCTGAAATCTGAAAAACCGAATGAATCATCATAGAACTGACTACTGTTTTATACTCGAGAAAAAAAAGAAGCACCAGAAATTACTACGAGTATATATGATATACCACTGCTGAAACTCGCGTTGAAAGTTTCCCGTCATGACCCAATAGAACGTCGTTCATCGGAAATTTCATTTGTCTATTGTCCTCTTCAGTACCAAACGCAGTTTTTTCTTCGCCAATTTCATCATCGGTCGACTTTGACATGCCCATATCAAGAGAAGCCATGAGATTTAACCTAGAGTTTGATCTAACGTTCTCCATTGTAGTGTATACGCAATAATTCCAATGAGTTTCACACAACACGTTTCAAATTGTGGTGGATATACCAATCGTATTATTATCAACACTTTATTAAGAAACAATATTACTTTCAAACGACATATGCTGGTTGAAGTGCTATAAACGATTTCATTAATTCCGATGAGATGTATGAAAAAGTAACAAGAGATGCACTGGTCCTTTGTGATTAATTTATTGGATATTCCGATCGATAAAGGAGAAACCGTTGAATGGCTGTGACGACACTTGACACACTGTTGAGATATTTTATCCCTCATTGTTTTTTTTTATAGTAGGTAAACAGCTTTTAAAAGATGCAAGAGTTTAGTTATTGAGTAAACACGAGAGAAATATGGCAACTTTTGTGGCGAAAGTTAGTCAGTTCTGATTTTTCAGAACACATCTAAATTAGTGATGTACAAAAACACCGCGATGAAAAATGAATAGGGGGGTGGTAATTGTTGTAAGATGCATTGTACTATATCTATACACCACATTTATTCATATTGTATCAGAGAGTGCGAGAAACATATTGGAGTATTCTTAGCATTCTCATTTTCGTACATTCGGAACGTCTAGTATAGTATCCAAATAGTAATCTGAAACTCAATCTTTGGATTGGGGGATTGGAATATGAAGTAAGCGAAGCGTCGAATGCTATGCATGGAAAGAGTGTCACTTACTCGATCATTTTTCCAGTGGATTCCTTTTGATGAATCACCAAAGCTAAGACTGCTCATTACATTGAGAAGATATTACGTCGATCTTTTTCTTTACTTGTTGGTAGAAGGAGATACATACTAAATGTCAACATTAGATGCAGAAGAACAAGCGGAATAATAATTACTACTATCTTCACGTTCGGGACGATTGAGTCGTTTTTTGATTTCCTCCAATTTACTTTTATTTTGATTTATTATTTTCACGATTTCTAAGCAACACTCTGACACATCATCGTGAATCTTTTGTATTTTGTCTATATTTGTCTCAACGTCCTCAGATTCTTCCGTTGAAGATATAGCCTTTGGATTGAAATGTATTTTTCCTTCTATCAAGTTTCTCGGATCTACTGGCATCATTCGTTTCCTCAAATTCAATTCGATTTTTTCTATTTCGTTAGTTTCTACGAATTTCATTGAGTCGCCTTGTTTTTTCTTGAAATCCCTCCGACTCTTGTCGTCTACTTGAATATTTGGAACATTGACACATTTTATATCACCTCTGAACGATCTTTTTGCTCCGAGTGCAGTATTGTTTGATTGTCGCAAAAGAGTTGTATGGTTGATTTCGAGCAAGATTTTCTCGGGATATCCATTAGTGTTTGTTATACTCATCGTCCCGATCTTGTCGTGGCTCACTGCTGATGAATACTCATCAGAGTCCTAGAATTTTAGGAACTAATGTATTCGTGAGTTTTTATTCAACAATGATAGCGTACTGGACAGTAGTTAAATGTTCGAAACATTTGAGATTGGAAATGATGTAGTTTGACGTATAATATTTCACCAGTACCCCTACTACACCCTTGTGAATAGGGATACTCGAGTGCACAATATTGAAAACGTTACTATAAGATCGGAAAACTAGAGAATGCAAATATATAATCTACGGTACCAGAATAATTTGTTGTCAACATGAGTTTTGTTGATACAGAATATGTGAATAAGAATATACAGTACAAACCGCTGTCGTGCTTTCACTACATACATAGGAATGATCAGTCGGGATCTCGTTATCATCATAACTCCCAGAACTTTGACTAAGATCATAAGGTAGAGTTTGGCTATCATCACTCAGAAGGTCGGTTGAAGAAACTACGCTGTCGGTGAAATTTGAATTTTGATTTTGGTTTAACCCAGTCGATTCCTCCATTGGGACAGTGTTTGTATTTCCAATGACCTATTCGAGAGGTTAATCATTCGATGTTAATACCATCTTTTCGCAGCTGAATATCACAACAGAAATTAATATTGAAAAAAAAATCACTGTGCTTGAAAAAATGTAGAGACACGAATCAAAATACGGTTTTAATTCAGCACAGATATTTCTTGATAATTGGAATTGGAACTTGCATCATTATTTTCGTATAAGAAAAACAAAAGATGTCATTTACCCTAAATGATATCTTTCATCTGATCAATACTAACGAAATGAACTTGTCACTCATACCTCCACATGTAATGGAATCATTGAAATAGGGATGTCTTTGAATCACGATGATAGTTGAGAAATATAATTGAAGCTAAATAATAACGGTTGCTTTTTCAAGTGCACTCATGATTGCCAACACCCCACTCTTTTCGCGCGTTTTTGTTTCATTTTGAATTTGATATTTCTATATATTATTACAATAATTTAACTTGGGATTATCAAAATCTGTACATTGACCGTAATTATATTTTTATGAGAATATTGTATCTCCTTATTTCATTATTTAGCCAATAACAGTTGTGGTTGATCCGAAATAACCGTCGGTAGGTTCGGAATCTGTTATTTAGCCGCATCAACATTCAGCATCTGTTTCTATCCTTCAAGCATTCATTCAGATATTCATATCCCATTGTAGTCACATTGTGAATGTTAGCATTGTTCTCATGTGATGCCCAATGTTGATTAGTGAGTACTTTGTTCACTCGAGTTTGGACACCGTAGTTATCGATTTGATCATAATGTTACAAGGAAATATTGGCCTCGCATGTGTTACTGCTACGCCTGACTGCCTTGTGGGTTGTATTCGTCTTGCATCTAATAACATGTTTTAGATGTTTGCTATGAACTGTGGCCTATATTACGTTTAACACGAGTTCTGTATTGGAACTTCGCTATCCAGCACTCTTGTTTTTTGGTTCGTTGCCTAGTTCTTTCCCTTGCGACCGATTGATCTTTAAAGTAGGTACATAAATACAATGAACGACGTTTGGACACAATATTCAAGGAGCAAATTTTTTAGTTAGGAACAGTCTTGACTTTAATGATATACAAGCATGACTTTTCATATCATTCAAATGAATAATATATTGTTGCTACGGTTGACTGCTCAAAATGTAGGTCATAATCTATCCAACATGTATGCTCATTTATTTTCCGATTAATCTTTTGTGTATGTTTATTGCACTAGAGTCGTTGTTACTGACAGATAAGCGATTATGGGTTGTGGAATATTTATATTTTACAACCATACTAATTGTATTATTGCATAATACATGTTTTAGCTCATGTAAAATTCGACATTCATATAATAAAACGCTCGTCGAAATAGCACCTACACCTCATTACTGACAACATGATATTTCTCATCAAATACACTTTATGGGTTCACGACACAATCAAGGAAGCTCACTTCCACAAAGAGAGTGAGGATAAAAAAGGAACATCAGGTATCTCTTTCAGGTATATATACATTAATTGTTCGTAGATTGCGTTTTCGTACATCTTATATTCGGAATTTTTCTCTCGTTGATTCATCGAACAATGATATCATTTCGAAATTCACTCGGGGAAGGGATCGTGTATTCCTTGCTGCACTGAATTGACTATAAGAATAAATTATGTGGCTCGATACAAATATCATATAATCTGATAAGTGACAACCGATAGAAATGATGACATGTGATTGAACGTAAACATCATACAACAATTACTTATCTTATCATATTTATTGTTTCTAAAGTAAGATGGAATGAAGGTTGCGATGACATTGAAGGAATTACCTTGGATAAACCTGGAGATCGGTTTTTTGATGAATGACGCTACGTCATTAGTCATGGCTGTCCCAAGTTCTGAAATATAGTCTTTCAATGAAAGATATTGCAAACTTCTCTTGTCATTTACTATTTAGATGACGATAGTATTGGACGACTATGGATTTTTGACTGATTGCAAGATGTTAGATGTCCTGCCAATGTTGTTCGTTCCGATTCACTTCAGAACGTCAAGGTTTGCATTCATAACTCGAGGCAGTCCTGATGGATAAAAGATTCCATTTGCTTGTGGTTATTCAGATGAATTTGAATAAATAGCGCGAACAGCAGAAATTTTTTTCGTCTGCTAACTCAATACTCTATATTGATCCTTAGGTCCACAACCGGTTAGAGTCATCAATCAAATGACGAAAGAAGACTCATTATGTCCTTCCTGATGAGAGTAGTGATTTTTTCGAACAGAAGCTCAGAATGACACAATAGCCAACATGGACGTTAGATAATTTTTGGTTTCAATGTGTTTTACCATCGAGATAGGTATCAGGACAGTTAACAACCTTTAGACATCACTTCCTTCCGTGTTCGAGTGGACAAATCTGGTTGTTGTGGAATGAGAGAAATTCTTAATATTGTCATAACACCTTACATATCATGATAAAATGCTGTATGTTACTGCTAATTCGTTTAATATTTGCCAATGTATTATTAGGTTGACCGACTAATCTCACTGGGATTCTCAAAGATGAATTGAAGACGCTTATGATAGATCCGCTTGTCAGTGCCATCGGGAATCTCCGTGACGAGACAATTATTATTCATAATATTGGGGATAATCTTTGTGATGATCAGGGTTTTTGGGTTATTGGAAATGTTGGAAAATTACAGATACATCATGGCCTACAGATCCACATGTGTATCCAAATGATCTTGCGATTTCACGTAAGAATGTCTAGTTGTATATAACTTGCACAATGTCATTGGATCTATTCAATGTTGAACTAGGGTCATTCAGAAAATTCGAGAGGCCGACTAATGAAGCTTTTTTATATCACGGAACAAAAAAAGGAACTTCATCTGGGCTTCGGTGCGATTCGAAGGGCGGCCTTCATTACTTTCTGGTAACTGAATATGTGAGCGTCCATTGGGATACGAGATACGATTTGAAAGTAAGAGCAATGATATTCAAATTGTGTCGCTTGATATGAATGATCTATTTCATAACGCAATATCATTCGACAATCGATCATATAACAGGCTATATTAAGTAATTTTATTGGAGTCGTTGTTCTCGTTTTACAATCTCAACTTCAGAATATATCTTGAAGTCAATTGAAACTTGAATAACTCAAGGTTTTTTCTCATTCAATTTTTGTTTTTCTTTTTCCATTCGTTTATAAATTGAGAACTCAGCAATTTTTGAGCCATACCAATAAGTTCTAAATATAACTGAATATCTATCAGTTTCCCATAGCAACGTTTAGGGACAGGCGAACGTTCAGCGACTTCTATCGATAAGAATTTCAGTTGGTAACATAACTTCTGAATCACAAGTTAGTAAAATTGCACAATTTTTAGATTTATGCATCGCTCTTGACTAATTCAATGGGAAAAGTAGCTATACAAAACCAACTCTACCTGTATCATTGATGTGTTTCTCTTTCTCAAACTGGTAACGAATGTACATAGCACTATTAATGGATACGTTCTGATGAAAATTCCTGCATGATTGAATCAGATACATATAAAAGTATGTTCTCTCGAACCACCATTTCCGGGACTTGAGAGGATAGAGATGCGCATTTGGGTTTGAGAGCATCTAATTATCCTGGGAGAATTGTGTTCGTGGAAAAAACAGAATAGTTGAATTTCTTTCCACAAACGGTGATGTTTCAAATAGATCAATCAGTGTTTATGGTTATATTCATTTATGGCTCAGCGTATATTCCCAGAAAGACCTGTGCTGTTACCGGGATCTGATGTAACATTCTAATTATGTTTTCCAGGGATACGAATGTTCCATATACAAGAATAAAATGTTACATCTTGTAATGAAATATTTATCTGTTAGAAACTATAATGAATTAGACCATTGATGGCAGGCGTTAATTATGAATATTTTTCTGTACTTTCGATGTCTTTTCATTAGTGACTTCTCTCTATTCACATAATATAAATCTCTAGTAGTTGGAGTAGTTAGAAAAGATATGCTTCCGTCTCATCAGCAGATGCATAATGTTTGGACTTCTGATGTAACGTAGTAGCGTACATTATACTACACTAAACATTCATATATTGAAAAGAGACATATTATGCAACATGGAAATTCAAATTATTTGTGAAATCCAATGTAAACGATAACATCATATTCATGTTAAGTTTGATATGTCGTGATACTAACTGACGGACTACATATAAAAATTATATGCTTAGTCAATATCCGACACTCTCATATCACTGGTTAACATTTGTCCAATGTGTCCAAGCCAGTTTGTATTCAATATTGCTGCTTAGATACTACTTTTCATTCCATAAAATTTAATTGATTGCAGTCAATAGAGTCTACATATTGTATTATTGAAAAATGGCAACTTATTCCCAAGTTGCTTGTTTCATTCTCGTCGAACAACTTTGAATTTTATCGATTTTTATTGCCTATAGAGTAAATAGACATTGATGGACCTGATTAAGGAACAGTGTTAAAAACAAAATCCGGAAGATTACTTTCTAATGTCCACATTACATTCTTCACTCCGCGAACCAGATGTGAAGACGACCGACATTCATTGCCCTTCCGTATTAATAAATGATTTTCATTATTGAACGGTATATCCACATACCACTTATAGATATCTGAATAACTAACTGAGGATAATTGAACCAAAAGCATTTTTTCATTGTGATTATGGGACAATCAATAATCTCACTGTAGGTCAATAGGGACATCAAATACCAATATACCCTCAGTCCTGAAGAAAATTGCACTTCTCCCATTAGTGCAAATGATTACGATCCCTTTTTTCCTGATCCTTCTTCAGAAATGAAGCCATCTATGTTAGCATCCCTCAAGAAAGACGCCTCAATTCTGAATGTTCTACTGGAATTATGATAAATCAAATTCAGGACTGGAGTTCCTCTTTTTCCCGAACGAGTACATTATATAGTTCATTGTGCAGTAGACAAGTTGGACGAACGTTGTCTGTCAATAATTAGTGGTAACCAGTCCCAGCAATGACATCACGAACAATAATTGATCTTGTTGAAGCATCGGCTTTGTAGAGAAATATTTAACTATCAGCAGCGTTATCCGCGACTGAGTATTGGAGGCTTAAGATGTGAAAAACCCTGTCAGTTAGATGAATAATCTGGATAATTTGAAACAAATGAACAAAAAATTGAATGAAACTGCATCATAGTGGATGCATTCAAACAAACTCAGCGGGATACGATTTCGCTTTGAATGTATCGTGGTATCTTCCCAGAAGTCAATTCGATTATCATCCGGCTGAATTTTAATTTGATTGTACATACGAGTCGAGAGAGCAGATCTTATTACCCAAGTTGACCTAGGACGAGATCCTAAGTTGGAATGATCACGATTGATAATGATGATATTCCCTGTCTAGAACGTTTGACAAAACTTTTGAACATTACGGTTGCTCCACGAAAGTAGGATGTTTCACGATGGAATACATTACTTCGCTGGCCTTGGTATCAATTGCAACGACCTTGGGAGTACCTCGTCAAATCGGCTGCGTAAGAATATCGTCGATGCCAGGATGAAGAAGCCATAGAACCCATAGAATATCCCGCGTCTTCATAAATATATCGACAGCATTCTGCAACGCTTGACAGTTGTCTTCCCCTTGCATTAAGAAGCTTGGGAAAGGCGTGATGGCACCATTGGCGTTTTTATTCGATGGCATTACACCCGGGGTGAAAGGAACACCAGGTTTCAAATGCGGCATGTCAATTATAGCTTCACCTTTGTGTATTTGCATCCTCGTGATTTATATATTCCTCGATTTATAACGTCCGCTCGATGTATACGATTCCATTATGGTGGGATCTGGTCATACTGACTATATAACTTCTAAAACTAGTGGGAGTGTGCACAAGATAGTGCGGGATGATCCTGACATCTCGCACTTGGAACATCAGATGAAATATATTCTTCCAAATGCCGTTTAATAAGAGGAATAGATGAGTAATTCCGCACTGAAGTTGAAACACGGGTTAGTCAACTGTGATCCAATTCGAAGTCTGAACGTACCTGTGCATATAACGACTCCAAAACTTTGATACCATTCAGATGGTTGACATTTTAATTCCAACTTTATATGCTTTCTCCCATCCTTTATTATTTTTGTTGTGAATTATTTGATATTCCACTTTTCCCGGATTGAGAAACTAGATTTGTCATCAATGATTTCATAATATTTTCAGACGGAAATTGCAATTGGTTGCAACAACTTGCGAACTTGATATTGTGTTCTCTTCATATGTATTTCCGCATTACATCAGATATAAACTGGTCGCGCAACAAAATGGATGTAATCCAAATATGTATGTATAAATAGTGATAACTTGGGTAAGAGATCAACAGTTTTGATAACACGGGTAAGTGGAAGTGAAACATTGCGAATGATTTTGATGCTGTATGCTATGATGAAAATTTTGGCATTATTGTTGCTATCGATTGGATATTCTTCTGCTGTGTCAAAGCTCGGTAATGTTCCAATTCAATGGGGCGGCGTGGCTATTGATTAGCAATGTGAGAGCACGTAGAGAATATACATGAAAGAAAATAGATGCATCAATACAAATTGTCTTGCTAGAAACAGTGCGATTTATAATGATGTTGCCGAGGTCAATTTTTTATCGTATGAAAATATATTTGCAATGAGTTCAATTGTTTCATCGATGATAATGAATGATTACGTGTTTCCAAGTACGTTCCAGCCAGGGATACCAATGACATTGGCGGGAATTCAGTTGGAAAATAAACGTTCAAATACAGTTTTGAATGCATTTCCATCTTGGAAACAACAAGAGGAAGGCGTTTACAACGCACATCAAAGTGTCGTCGTCATATTGCTTGATGTACACAATATATTTTGGGTGTTGGATATTGGGGTAGTGAATTTCATAGAGATCCCCAATTGGATGTGACCACTGGAAATCGTTGGATACGATATGAAAACAAAATATGTAAGTTGTTCAATATTCTGTTTTTGTTTCTGAAGATAATAATGTAACGGCACAAGAAGGAAAGAATAGTTCTGTGATGTAGGATCACAAAAACGATGCAATAAAAGTGGTGAAAATAATTGCGACTTGGTATAAAAATTGTTCTGGAAATATTGCAATCGTGAGATATGTAACGAACGCAGTTATTCCTATTAATATAAATTATTCAATAAAAATCTCCGGAAGAAATCTTTATTACGAATATCCGGTTGTATATTTAACGATTATGGTCCACCACTTCCAGAACGGGAACGATCGTGATCGCAATTGCAGAATTATCTTCCAATCAAAGTAAAATTTCAACACTTTTGCAGATTTCTTTATGAGTTTTAGGATGCGTACCACCTTCTGTTGTTAATAATTTTTCAGACATCAATATACACAAGGAATGAGTTTTACGAGAAAGGAAATGTCGAGTATGAGCGATGTAATAAATTCGTTATTTTGTATATTTTTCATAGAAAGTAAAAAGCGTCGATTATAATGTGAGTGAAAAAATTTCCCTCTCCATAACTGATGCAAAATCTAATGCCATAATGATTTATAATGTGGAATCAAATCACAGATATCGATTACTGCTACCAACTATTTGTGGTTATAAACGTGATGTTGTATATGCACTTTTTCTACGACGTAGTGATGGTATAAATCAACTTCTGTTCTTATATTTTGGTGGCGAACCACTTCATTCTAATCAGACGATGTATCTTCAAAGTGGTAGGATACGAGGGAAAATATTGGAAATTGGTAGAAAAACTAAAAGTATTGTTTTTCTCGGTACTGACCGTGCTACCGGTGTGTTCATTTGTTATGAAGGTAAAGCTAATATTTACTTATGGAGCGCAACAAAATCATCTTGTATAGAAAATTTTGAAATAGCACTCTCTTCAACAGATAATTTTGTGTTGGCTATTCAATTCATGTCGGATCACAATATCAACAAAATGCCGGTTCTACAATTAAATTTTCCAGATTATTTACGAGGTACTGTTGGTAGTGGTGTCGATCATTTACTTATAATACTCTGAAGAATGAATTTCTGGTTCATCGATACTTGAATAGAAAAGTTTTTTTATGGAAGAAGTGAGATTATTCACTTGCATGTGAAAGTAGAAATTTATTTCTTCACTGAGTCCTTTTACCAACCATTAAAATACATTCCTTCCTTAGCGTTAGTGCTTGCTATTTTCATGTTGATAATGTATGAGTGGTCAATTGCATATATGCATGCTACACATACATATACATATAGCTATTATTCGACTCGAAGAGTCCGAAAAGGTCAGTTGGCATGCTAACTTGCCTGCAACAAAGTCTATAGTTTCAATCAACCAATAGCGAAAGACCTGCATACATGACAGATGTACTATCGCTTTATTATCAATGCGTCTATTTTATAGTATGTGAATCATATTGGTCATTTCATGTGTGCTGACATGTGCGTGTCTCATATGAAAATTTATGAATGAGACACGATAACTTGCGAGAAGATATCCAATACAAACACTCGATAACTTCTTCGTTCTATGAGTGTATGCAATGGTTGCAAACCTGACGAAACTTGAGCCAAGTGTATGATATATCAGTTTGTCTATCAAATTAAATATAGTGCTGGAGAAGGTTCCTATCTCGTTCTTACATTTTTTTGTCGTGAATTCATTTTTTCATGCACGTGATATTACCGCTCAATCATATTTCTAGATCGTGTGAAAAAATTAGAGTACGGTTGTTTGTGTGGCAACTGCGTTTGATGTATCGCACATTCGCATGCTTCTATCCGGATGGTGGTGCAATATATCTTTTTCCCTCATAGCAAAATAATAATAACAGTAATGATGATAATAGATCGCAACTTTAACCAGTTAATTACTGTGATTATGGACAATACAACAGAGCATTCAACTGATGTTAACGATGTGGTAAAGCAACCTTGGATTTGTTCTCGCGCAACAATTTAAACAGAATATCTTTAAAGAAAGTCGATGGAGTGTGAGTTATATTGTTACGAGGAGAAATGAAATGATTTTGTAATTGTCGAATTGCTCCATTTGATGCATGATATGGCAGGTTCCATTAAAGATTATTGGTACGGTACACGTTTGATCAAACAGAAAAGAGATAGTGAGACTGGCATGCGATGATAGAATTTTTATGTGTACACAAATCACAGGGAAGGCGTGACTAGCTTCATTGAATATCCGTTCCACTATCAATAAAATTATTGCGTAGTCTATAATGATGAAAAGTAAATATACTTCAATTTGTTAACATGGGAAAGAAATAATTGACCCGTGAGGGCATATTTTCTTTTCCTTATGATGTTTGTTGCTGAAACACTTTGACGAAATCGTATTTAATTATAGCTGATTAATTATTGTTATGTACTCACAGACAGGACGTTGAGATATCGTACCTAATGTCTTTATAAGTATTTTATAAAAAAAGTATTTTGGACAAATCAACTCATCTAGAGCGATACGTACGCACATGTATTTGTATTTCGAATATTCTCATGGATGGAATGGAGAAAAACAAATCGAGAAAGGAAGAGAAAATGTTTCCATGTCCACTTTCAATCTATTTTTTCAACTTTTATTTAATTTATGTAAGCGTCAGATATAACGGAAATGCACTTGATATATGGGAGAACATTTTTCCATCTTTGTTATACGCATTCGTATATCTATAGGCTAAAAACTTTCACTGGATTAAACCGGAGCGACCATGACTCGATGCCATTATATTGTATTAGGAGTATTATACTTATTTATACATTCATACATGTTTTGACCATTAAGTTTTTTGTATGCTCATTACTTAACATCACTAAGGATCGAGAAAATGTCCAAGTTGATGAAAATGATGTCTATTAAGTATTATACACGTGTGTGATGTCACATGTAGTTTCATTGCAATCAATAAAAAGAAAGAAATTCCGCGTAAACGGCATTGCACTCGAGCTAAGGTTGAAACAATTATTGACAAATAAGTGGCAAGATCAAATATAAATTGCATTGCTTGATTGCTGACCTACCATATCAATTCATCTCGACAAAAATTCGTACTCAGGTGGATATGTATAAAGGAACAAATTATGTTACACAAATGTCAAGCAGTGTTATCATTCAAAGAGCAGAACAGGATTGATTGTATACGTACAATCACATCTTGTACGTCAAGGACTCATGACATACCCTCGAAACATTTTTCTACATATAAATATACAATGAGAAATGATTTATGTGGGTGTCTCATAATTGGGGCGACTCCATTATCAGATGAAGGATTGCACATAAATAATAATTTTTTAACGAGGTTATTTCAAGGCGTGATTTTTTTATATATTAACAGAAATGAATTTATTGGTGACTCTCGTGATAGAATCGAATGACGAATCATACTCTTAAATCTTTATAAACATAAATTTCAATCGAATAAGTTCAATGTGAGTAGACAGAATGTTGATCCATCGTTTTTTTGAATCAGTCTTCATGATAAACATAAATAATGCCGCCATTTGACATGATATTAATGAAAATCAAATGAAACCATTAGATAATTCCCCAATAAAGATCCAATAAGTCGCTCACTTTCAATCACGGTGTTTGATACTGTCTCAATCGTTCATTGGGTTGATTGAAATATTCAATAAAGTTTTTAATCTTTCCACATTACATTTGCATTCATGATTTATGTGTTCAATTGAATTTGTGGCAGTTTTATTTGTAATCTATTGGCAGTTACTTTTCTCATTCGCCGTTGTCGTACATTTTGTTGTGGTATTTCCTCAAGGTGGGTTTGGCTTATGAAACTGCGACATGGAATTGTGAAGGAGAAGGGCGCGTCGTTCTCTTATGACTTTTACATAGGTTGAATCTACTGAGTTCACTCATACATATGTAGAAATTACATATGCACATCTATTTTTAGCGTAAGAATGGTAGTATGGATTGGAAGTAGGGTTGTATTCGCGGATTGACCAATTGTCCTCTGTTAATCCACGTATCTTACATCCCGGTTGTCCCCAACAACACACCTCCTAACATTTTTATCCGACGATAGGAAATTAGATCGGTGAGAATTCAGTCAGTGAAACTTCGCACTCGATTGAGAACGTATACTCAACTGTCATACACATATGTTTCATTGTTCTTTGAATTCTTGCGTGGTTTTCTTATATCAATTTATAATTTGTTCACTGATGAAAAATTAGGATTGATTCATTGTGACACGCTTGTGTGTTGGTTCCGTGGTAATATACAATGCACAGGTGATAATATTTCTTGCGGAGTTATTGTTTTTTTTCCTTTGTATTATCATTGATTAATCAATAAGTACAATGCTTGTTATTCTAATATATTAAACACTTCTATTGTTTTGTATATAAGACAATGCTCAAGCGGTTCATTTCATAATATACACAAGTATATACTTATCTTGTGATTTCGTCCTATATATAGCTATAAATGTCATGATATTTAAATTTTATTGAGTAAGATGTAACTCCAAGTGATTGGTTGAATTTTTCTTTCCGAGTTCGCGGTCAAGTGAAGGCTAATATCCTGTTATGTTCCTTATTCGATGTTCAATTTTCTTTATTCCTTATGAAATCTATGGAGAATCGATTGGATGTAGAAAGTGATTTGAATGTCGTTCCGCTACTAAATGTGGCGCACATGCGTTGTAGTGATTCCAATGAGTGACTTTGTTTCGCTACTTCGCATGGAACAAATTGTTTCATGTATAATATTTATTTGTGAATGACAATTTGCTTCCATTATTCCTCGCAGCAAAGCGAAAACGACTCGATATGGATTGCATGAAATTGAAGTATGAATTGGAATGAATTTTTGAATGTGTTCTTATGGAAATATCCATCAATAGTTCTTCCTAATGTAAATCGAAATGATAAATCTACTGGTTTTTATATTCTTTATTCCCATCAGCTAGATCAATTTCTCAACGGAGTGTGGTTAATAGGTGCACACTTGTGTAATAGTTTTTGCCATCGATAGTGAACCAAATGAGCATTGACAGCATTAGCGAGCATTGAACACCTATTAACCAAGACAGTAGCGATAGAATGACTTGGTATCAACTTTCGAGAGTTGATTACCGGCTATCACTGATATTAAATTTTGTTGTTTTTATCAATATTCAATCGATGTTCATAACCTGTCCATACACTGCTCAGTTAACAGCTTTTTTTTGACTGAATTTTCTAATTGCATTTCAGTTCAATCTTGCTAATTCTCTTAGCATCATCGATCCCCTTCAGACCGAGTCGATGTGAAAGTCTCCGGACAATTGTTCAATGGCCATTGTTGGACTTTGCATTGCCATATGACCCAGCCTTTCTCAATTCATATCGGCCAGAGAATGTTGTACCGACGGGATTCGAAGTAGCAGATCATAGAATTTTCATTGCTACACCGCGACTACGTGTTGGTATTCCCGCTGCAGTGAGTACAATTCCACGTGATTCACCACCCGGCAGTAGTCCACGTTTGCAAGCATATCCGTCATGGGAATGGCATGGAGCTGGTAAAGGTGATTTCAATTGCTCTGGTATGATATCTGTCTATAGAGTACGTGTTGATCAATGCAACAGACTTTGGGTACTCGATAGTGGCATCAATACATCAATTGATGATTTCCGTGTCGTTTGTCCGCCTAAATTGCTCGTATTCGATCTCCAAACCGATCAGCTCGTTCGTCAAGTTATTTTCCCACGTGAGGTGAGATCATGAATAGCATTCCATAGAATATCTTTCCTTTTCCTAATTTCACACTCCAAAACTATTGAACGACTGTTTCGACAGGTTCTCCGGCCAAATACTCTTTTAACGAATTTGATAATTGATGACACTGCTGCGACCACATGCGATGATGTCTTCGTGTACATGACTGATACTACTGGACCTGGTAAATAAAAATCGGTGCTTTGTAATGAAGAATTGAAAAAATTTCGATCCAAGTTTATAAAGTCATGCGTTATATTTCTAGGACTCCTAATCTTCGATGGGGCCACTGACAGAAGTTGGCGAATACTACATAGATCGATGTTGCCTGATCCAGATTACACAACTTATCAGGCATGATTCATGTTTATGTCACTTATTCTAACTGGTCGATTAATTTGTATTGATTGCTTCAATTAAGTGGTTTGATCATTTATTTCAGATCGGACAGGAGACATTTGAGTTGTTTGATGGAATTGTGGGGATGGGTTTTTCACCGCGAAAAAAATTGGTCTATTATCAACCATTAGCAACTGACCGTCTTTTCAGTATACCCACATCAGCTTTGCAAGCAGGTCCACCAGCAGCAGACACTCAGCTTCCAGTTCATTTGGTCGGAAAAAAATCAAGTCAAGGTTTGGGACTGGCTGTTGATTATCGTGATGATACCCTACTGTTCGCACCTTTCACGGAAACAGCTGTTGCCGCCTGGAATCCATACACAAACGATCAGAGGTTATAATTCAGATTTTTATCGTTGATTGTGTGAAAATTTTAGAAATTGAAACGACTTGTTTTTTCTTTCAGGATTCTTGCATACAGTCCTGAAGAATTACAATTTGTAGCTGAAATTCGATGGTTACCACAAGAGAATGGTAGAATTTGGGTTTTATCATCGAGATTTCATAAATTCTTCCTGCGAAGAATAAACCCAAGAGATATTAATATTAGATTTATGGAACTTCAACCAGATTCTGTCCTTTCATCACCATCAGCAATCATCCATCAACGTGATCGTCATTTCCCATTCAATTTGTACAACAATACTTCGGTGCATCAGAACATTCTGAAATCGCGAAGTATCTATGTTTGAACGATATTCATGATAACAAATGAGTTCTATCTACTCACATTTTCGTTCATTTTCTCACGTTCGGGTTATGACTTGATCCGCCATTCGACGTTTTCAATCATATTGTTACAAATTCCAATCTTTTTTGTGATAGGTATTAATTGTTTTTTGACGAATTCCAAAATGACGCAGCGATTCATTCTTATAGATGTGTATCAATGTGGATTCAACAGACATGAGCAGAGAGTTTGTTTGTACTTCTTATGTATATGTAAATAAACGAAGTCGTCGAAACAATGTCATTGATTTGTAAATCTTCCCAATTTCATTCCAATATTTTATTCATGGAACTAGTCGTATCCAGTAGCGATTTCCAACTCACTTGGTGCTCGGCTGAGGTCACAATAACGAACACTGTTCTTCATTTCTATCGAATGTCGAAAAAAAATATGCACACAATCAGGATACGCTGAATGCGTCGCAAATTATTCTTGATTCATGAAATTAATATCGTAAGGAAGTATCGGATTTATGGGTGGTGTCGTATCGTTGCTAAGTATGCATTAGGAGTTGAAGGTGGAACCAGCCAGTAAAGTAACGATAATATCATTATGGGATATAGATAGAAAATATATAATTACATGAAGGTATGAGAAGTGTAATCAAAGGCAACCGAGTTCAGTGTTGGTGTCAGCCTATCATTGTCGAAATTCTACAATTAACATTGCAGACAGATTAACAGACACATATGAAGTGGCTATTGCTCAAGAGCTTGATATTCAATACTGGAAAGACGGATTTAGTTCATATTCACCCTTTCGATTTCTCACATCATGACACTTTAACTTTCACATCGCTTTATATGAACCAAGATCATTCTCAAATTTCTGAACGAAACATAGTATCAAAGTTGAAACAGGAAATCACAATTCGCTAGGACGAATTTCAATTAATTCCCCATATGGGATAGCGTGTGAACTAGTGTTCTGAATGAGAACTATTTATGTACTGAATATTTGAAAATTCCTTGGATAAAAACCACAGGGAACGTTAGCTGAGAAATAAAATGCTTTTGCCCATTCTAATAGTTGTGTTCGGCATCATCTAAACCATGAACTTCCGTCAACCAGAGATGATAGAACTAAGAACTGTTCCAAAATTTGTGGATGAGAGAATCGATATCGAGTATATCGTCTTGTTTATATCGTTCAGAAATTATGGAGCTTCTCAACCGGACTGCAAATGAACTATTGATAGGATACTTACAGAGTAAAAATGTCCTTCAGGGCTTGCTTCATCACTCATAATGAAGAGTATGAAGTTGCAGGTAGAGGGACATAGCTTCCATGATATTGTCAGCTACCTTGACCGTGTCAATTCGTTCTTGAACTTTATTGAATCAGTTCGTTTGTAACAATTGTCAATCATTATATCGTTTTTACAAAAATCGGAGGTTTATATGCGATAAAAACGAAATGCATTTGGTATTTTTTATCGATTCTGATCATTGTACAACGACTCCAAGAACAACTTTATTAGCATTGGACGTATAATAATAGTGACATAACATTTTTTTATCTCCAAATGAGTGTGGAAGGAGATTTCTTATTGTAATATATATATCTCAATATAAAAGAGCCATAAAATTTGAAAGAAAACGGATAGGTGGTGGGCGTGTTAGACACTCTCCTTAGAATGTCTATTCACACTACAATAGCGCATATATATTGTTTGTTTTATCCTCTCAAGCGACACAATTCGATCAGTCGTGTTGACGAGATCACCGGAAAAATGTCACTGTCCTATCTTGTGTTTTTATTGAACTTTTGTTTCGTCAGTGTTATTTCTATTGGAAAGTTACAGACTGTTTATAAATGGTCATGGGTCGATTATCTATGGGAGAGCGAGAGTCACAGAATAACAGCTATTTTATCTGGTGAATATAATTACACAAGGCCAGTGATAATCGATGTGGACATCTGGAAAGGTAAAATGTGAATGAAATTCGAAATTATCAATGAAACTTGTAATTGTTAGCGTCAGTTTCGAGAATGTGATGAAAAACTAATTAGACGAAAAATGAAATAGATGGGAAAACTTTTGTTACTGTGATACGAAGTGAGGGTGTACCAGCAAGTCTTACAACTATTTCCGGTTACACTGGCAGAGGTGGACCCTTATTACTACCATATCCAAATTGGAATTGGGCGCGAAAGGGCAATTGTGAAGCCATTACGAGTGTGTATCGTGTTGCTGTGAGTTTCACTCAACTTTTACATCGATTACTCAGTTTATAATCGTGGTCAATTTTTAAATTTAATGAATTCAGTTTATTATTCTACTTTTGAAACACAGAGATGAATGAGTTCCTCGGAATGTTCATGTTAATGTAATGTAGAGCTCCCTGATTGGACGAATACAACAGAGTAATGAAAACAGCTGAAACATCGGTGGAAATGGGATGCAAATTATTATAGGATACCACTCCATCTCCGTTGAACTTTTGCATCAAGACAAGTATCTCTAAAATGTTAATTGGTGCATTATGTGGTCGGGACCATGCCGGAGTACCAGGGGATTTGAGAAATATTCCATCGCGGTGTGATAAAAAAATTGTCAGGATCTTTTGCATTGTTTCAATACCAGGAATGAAGTTTTTATCAATAAACCGTTTGCAAAATTTTTGAATGATAAATGAGGAATGAACCTGCATGACACATTTCGCGTGATCCGAAAGAGTACAGTCACGAAAGACTTGAGTATTGTGATCGAGATGCTTTTTGAGTAGTTGCTCTCTTATTCCCAAAACTATCGTCTGACTCCCACAATATTTCTTATCCAGTTTGAGATTCTACAACAATCCGTAAAACATTTCGCATGAATCAATTCCTCCCGCATCATGCGAGTTTAGTCATATCAGAGTTGATATTGATTTGCGTCAAACTTGCCGTTTCCATGATTATTGTCTAACGGTCTTTGATCATTCCAGATCGATGAATGCGACCGTCTTTGGGTATTGGACACTGGAAAAATTGGGGATGCTCGAATTTGTCCAGCCCAATTGTTGTCTTTCGATCTTCATACTGATCAGCTTTTAACAAGGCTAAGAATTCCACAGGATATTGCTGAAAGTGATTGGTTAAAGCGTGGATTGTTGGTTACACCAATTGTCGAAACTCAAGGGCAGCAATGCGAGCGGACGTATGTGAGTTTCCATGAGTAAATATCTGCGACACATAAAAAAACACATTGCATTGCTCAATGGATTATAGGAATAACTGTTTTATGATGAAGTACACAAAATAATTATAGGTTTACATAGCTGATGTGACAGGTAATGGTCTGATTGTATTCAATGGCACTGCCATTTGGCGACTGGAATCACCGTTGTATGCACCTCAAGAATATGCTTCGCATGTGACTATTTCCAACGAAACATTCCATCTGGATGATGGAATTCTCGGGATGGCACTGAGTCCGAAATTATTCGATGGCACGAGAATATTAATGTTCAGACCACTGGCATCTTTTGATATGACTTCCGTTGAAACATCCAATTTGCGAGATTCATTTGATGGTAGTGCCATCCGTTATACTTTTGCATCAAGAGTTTTACCTAGTCAATCAGCAGCGATGGCTTTCTCGTCAGGAGGCACACTTTTCTTTGGACTTACTCACGATCTTGGAATGGCGTGCTGGCACATTAATAATCCTATCAATATGAATAATATTGTATGATTATTGAATTTCTCTTATTAACCTCTTCTTCTTTTACGCAAATACTATTCTGTTAATATATTATTTCTTATTGCAGGAAATTATCGATAGTCATCAAGATTATCAATTTGTCAGTGGAATTAAAGTGATTCCGCCGAGGATCACTAATTCCGGAAAAGAAGAATTGTGGATATCCACTAATAGATATCAGAAAATCATTCTGGATAAACAAAATTTTGATGAGATTAATTTTAGAATAATGATGGGTACTGTAGATAAATTAATTGATAATACGAATTGCAATCCATTATCAAGATTCCTATTTTTACGCAGCTACGATCGTCATTACTGACGAATACGCAAATTTTTTTTGTGGTCATTCTTATGAATGAGATGTATTATAGTTTCCTCTTAGATTGTCATTTAACCTATTAACGCTCATGGTGACATGGCATGATATATGAGAGTTCCTTCTTCATGAGGCATATTCACGTGTACTGGAAAAATTTCAACGAGTTTTTTCTCAAAAAATTTCTCATGTACTGTGTCACAATTTCTATGGGCATTGATATGTTATTGTACACTTTCGGTTTCATATTCAAATGTACGATATATTTTTATACGGTTTTAGAGTTTACTGATCATAATTATTTATTACTTCCTATCGAAAATCATGAAACAAATACGGAAATTTTAGCCAGTATAAGACCGTCAATAAAATGTCAATCGAATTTTTCGAGTTGCAATCTCTCTTGAACTGAATACCACCGCATCCTTATCTTTTTAATTATCACCTGCAATTAATTCCAAGGATCAGTATTACTATTGCGGTTTGCATAAATATAATTGCAACTTTCATTGGGTTCGGTTCCCAATAACACAGTATAATTGTGGGTAGTATTCAAAATTATCCTACATATCAGCTGGTAATAACACTTTCATTTAATATTAGATAAACATGCTGTTTTTAAATTGTACACACATCTCAGATAGAGTAGGGAAAAATATTTTGCATTAGTGTTCGTGAATGCAACCATTCCATTGTGACATTATATCAAATAAATTTTTTCTTACAGAATGCAGAATTCTTTAAATTCTATTTTTTTCCTCTATGTATCAACAACTTATGTTGTAGCAATCGATCCAATTTACGAATGGAAATTCTTGGAGTATAAATGGGACTCAGAGGAACAAATGCAAGAAGCGATAAATTCGGGAGAGTACAATAGATCTGCATCAGCACCCATGGATGTTGATATGTCTGCCGGTAATATTTTTTATCCCAAGTTAAGTGATCTGATACTCCATTGAGAAAGGATTGTTCCATTTCGACAGACGGGCGACTGTTCGTAACAATCTATCGAGTCGCAGGAGTTCCAGCAACACTGGGAGTTGTTGATACGAAAGGAAATGTATCTGAAGACAGTGGCGGGCCTTTAATACGTCCATATCCAGATTGGGCATGGAATGCGATTAATTGTGATGGACTCGTGAATGTATTCCGAATCGCTGTAAGTGATGAAAATAGTGATGTAATATGATCTTAATAATCCGGAGATTATTCTCATTCTACTTCTGCGGGAATTTATGTAGTGATGTATATAACTGCCTGATCAGTACTCGGATCATGGAGATGATAACGTACTGGAATATATTAGGCGTACTCATATGATGTGAAACTGTCCATTGTTCGAGCAGACAGACATTTAATCATGAATTCAATGATGATATTGTGTATGTGTAGATTGACGAATGCAATCGTTTGTGGGTTTTGGATTCAGGCATGATTCGTAACGAGTACAAGTGTCCTGCGAAATTGGTTGTTTTCGATCTTTCAACCGACCACGCAATGAAGAAGATTGAGATACCACGAGAGCTTTATTCGAATATTCTGGCAAATATAGTTCTTCATAATGGTCATTCAACGTGTGAGAATGACCCATCCCCTTCAGTTTATATGGCCGATATATATGGCAGTGGGTTAGTCATATATGATAGTCGAGGAAATTTTTGTCGCCTAGAAATTGATGAATTCAAACCGGAACCCGGTGCGGACACATACACAATCGCTGGTGAAGAGTTGACTCTAGAAATTGGTTTACACGCTTTGGCATTGACTCCTCATGATGGTGACGATCCAGAAAATGCGCAACTTCTATACTTTAGACCTCTTTCTTCATTCAGCATGTATTCACTCAGGGCTGACGAATTGCGCGATTATTGTGTTACAAAAGAATTACCAAACGTCATCAGAGAGAATTATACAATGCCGAGTCAATCGTCGGCACACACGATTGCAAATGATGTACTCTTTTTTGGTTACATTGATCAAACATCACTCAATTGTTGGGACACATATCAACCTTTCAATCGGGAAACTATTGTGAGTTAAGTAGAATCTTTTAGATGTCTTAGATGCTTAATTGTCGCAATTTGTTCTGAAGTTCTATAATGAATATTATATTGAGATATGATACTTTGTTCATGAGTGAGGGACCGGACCTATTTGATACTATATTAAATAATTTGTTTGTATGAAATGAAACATCAACAATAAACTATCTGTAATATTTTCCAGGGTACATTGAGTAAAAACGAAGAAAAATTGCAGTGGATAAATGGAATCAAAACGTATCGAAGAACGCCAAGTCGGATAGAGAGCGTTTTATTCATTTCTAATAAATTCCATGAAATATTCCAAGATTTAATCGACATCAGGAAGATCAACTATCGAATTTTCAAGATGAATGCATATATAGCTACTTACGGTACAGTTTGCAGTTAATGATTTTCGTATGTAGTAAGACAACGAGTTTCCTCATCAATGTCAGGACTAACGGACATAAGAACGATGAATTTCATAAGGTGCAAATCGCTGCTATGTGACAATGAGAATGTACGGAACGTTATAAGAGAGTATCCCCCCTGCCCCTTTATCCACCTACTGCTCTTACTAATCATGGTTGATGTTATATTGAAATTTCGTTGATGTCGACAAATTATATATAACAAAAAAGAATGTTGCGTAAGGTTATTGTAGACATCGCCATGAATTACACACACGGGTTGCTGAAAAACTCAAAGAACCGGGGATAATTATGTTTAAAAATTGTAATGCTTTCACTTTTAATATTTTGAGAATGCTTCTAGTTTTTCTCATATGAATTATAATAAACTCCAACTATTTGTCACGTCAATTCGATTGTTTTTAGTACGATGAAAAACAATTCTCATGATATCGATTTGAACCGAACCTTTCTCTGCCTTTCATTTCTGAAGCTTCAATAAAAAAGATGTGTACCCTGACAATTTGACGGTTCTTTCACCTTGAAAATGACCTCATCATCAAGAATATCGTGATGCATCACTTAATTGCGTAAAGTTTCACAACATTGAATATTAAAAATGTCAATCGATGGTAACGGCGGTGCATCGTGATATAATGATGTGAATTTCATGTTTTTCGAAATAAATGGTGACGTGAGAAAAAAAGGATATTGATTTTTGGCAATCTTTCTGATATGGCCTCGACTTCATAGACTGCGACGTTCTTCAAGATAAGTCATTCTATATGTCCAGCCTCATGTTTCATTTAATTTGAATGCAGCAATACATGACAAATTCGGTCATTGTTGGTGGATGTGGTCATGTCTATATGTGACGCAAAGAAATATTCAATGTGAAGTTTAATGGTATTTTTTTAATTGTACCTTCTTTTCGTAAGTCCCTGAGTCTGTTTAACTGTTCTGCATTTCATAAGTTTATCTGCATATCTTCATCGGATTCCAGAGTTGCGAAAGTCAGGTAGAGTGATTTATATTCACTTCACTTGGTATTGTCTGAAATGTTTCTTCTCCACATTAAAGATGATTTAGATGGTTGGCCATTCAAGAAGTATATTTTCGTGGTATGATTGACATGTTCTATATAAGCCTCATCACCATCTTTCATTCGAGGAGCTGTTACTGCGGATTTCAATGCCATATTACGACCCACTCTATTGTTCTAAATTAATAATATTAATTCGAGTACGAAGTGATGTTCTATCTCATTACTTTAATTAACGTGATTACGAAATTAGCTAATGACTGAATAATTATGCGTCACGAACTCACGATGTTATGTATTAACATACTAACCTCAGGGATGAATTTGCAACCATTTCCTATTCCTCATTTTGGTGATTAAATTATTTTTTAGAATAAGATTCTGATAGAACGTATACGATGATGTTTATGGAATAATGAATATTTGATTGAGTAGTGAAGTGAAAGAGTGTAATATTGAGTCCATCCTTCTCACGGTCTTCGGAATAGCTTGACACCTCCATCTATTCCAAACAACATACAGGATGAAACAGTTTACTGAAATCAGATTAATCAATGTTCCCGAAGAGAATAACACAGTTAAGTTTGTATGAACAATGAGATAAATAATTTACACGTAGAGAGATCGCGGGTAATGAGAAATGATTCTAGTCGGCAACTGTCAGTTATTTGCGAAATTTTTATTGTGAATGTGGATGAGTGGCCGACAATTGAACGTAGCATAAAGATTACTTGCGACGTGTTTATTTACCAGGAATGTTCTTAACTCCAGGGGAATTTTCTAATCTTAATAATGTATTCCGACTGAAACATCTGATGAAATTAATTATCATGCGATCGATGTCGTTGACACAAAGTAAATATCGACTATTGAGGTTATTGATGGATGATAGAATACACGCTGGGAATATTTAAAGTTTGGATGATGTCCAAACTCAAACAACAAATCTATACAATAGTGGATTTTTTCATTGTTCATTCACGTATTGTTATCAATGTTGTACAACTGCATCCCGTTATTGGCTCATGGGTACAGGACAGACAAAAAGTTGCCAGAGACAAACAAATCGCACACATGCTCATAACGATAAACATCAAATTAGGTCAGGATAGCCTTGGTATGTCATCTCAAAATATAAAATATGAACGCGTCGATCCGAGGCCTATGATGTCATCCTGTGGAAATAATAATTTTTTAACCATCTATGCATAAATAAGAGATTACCCTCGATTTTTGATCACGCGATTGGTGAATGAAAAAGTTCCAGATAAATTTTTACAATAGAATCATCAATATGAAAAGTGTTTACGAATATTAAATCCATCGATCTTAGAGTTCATGTGCACTTGATGTTCAATCAATCGACATAATCGATGAAAGGATGTTCCATTAGATAAATTAATATAATAATAGCCAGGAGGAAAATGTATCCAAATTTTCAATTATTTCTCGGACACGCAATGTGAATATGCATTGGAAGAGACATTTTTATTTCCCCCTGGATTACAATCTAACTTTCATATCTCATTGTACACTGTTGCGTGCCTGAGTATTGTGACTTGGTTGACTCATGAACGATATTCAAGGAATGTGCACACTATTCAAAGACATTTTATTACATATTTGAATGACAGACTTTCGAAACACAGTGATATTATCCTTGCACTGATTTTCTGTCTAGATGTCATCAATTTTGTTAAGAAGTTGATCAAGATAATACACATCTGAAACATAGGAAGTAACTGAATTGAAGATTCACATAACCAACGTAAACTTAACACTCACTGCAATCTGAGAATATGAACATCATCTGAATTTAAAATAAGTTGTCATATTGGATAAATGTGTAGCCAAGAATATTTAGCATATAAGAAACAATTAGAATGCAAAATATGGAAATGCGGGCAACAAAGTTTCACTCGATCATTTCGTCATTTGCATAATGGCACGGTCTCATGATTTTTTGTCGTTACGTTACAGGTACGTAAGCTCAACATACAACGGATCCCAAGAAGAATCATTGAACAAGATAAATCAATGAAGCAGTAACTTTCACCACAGTGTTGGTACCTCCTTCTGTGTGCTATGTACACTTATTTTCTTTCTCATGATCATAGTCTAATAGTGTCATTGCTCACTCAATGAACTCTAGTATCGGAAACATCACTCTCATTCAATGTATAATATTCGTTGCCAATACAAATTTGAGCGGTGTGTTCGGACCCACATCTGTCACTCAATACCATCCGGTGAAATTTATTCATCCGTTCAATCAACGGTTTTATCAGAAATAATTGCATCATACTATCACACAAACCGGATCTGAAAGAAGATGTGGGAATGCTATTGGTAAAATATTTTTTGTCCTTCATCGAAAGTGTATATACAAATATTAGCAATGTGTGAAATGTGATAATTAAGTTGTTGAATGCGAGAAGCGTCATTTCAATAAGATATTTGAACAAGTACCTTGCGTAAATATCCACTCTGTTAGCCTCAATACTATCTACTAATTGCACATATGATGTGCATAACAAGAGGTTTTCTTTCCTCGGCGAAAAATTTTTCATACAAATATATTCATCGACTTTTATATTTGATCGCTCACATAGATCAATTGAATGAAAAATTTCTTTCAATAAAAAATTCAACTATACTTACAAGTGGAATTATATCGGTACTGTGCGCAATAAAATTCGGAATGAGTCCAGAAACGATTATTCTGGGACATAATTTTTATTAATAAACATTCTCATGGATTTTCCCTTCACTGTACTATACATATATGTGTGAACCGTCTGTGTTAATATGTAGCTACATAACTTCCGCACTAATTGTTCTAGAATGTATGATTAATGGTTCCAGTATACTGGGTCCATTTCATATGAAAGAAAGAGAGAGAACAATAGATAAAAACTTTCGTTATAAACGTTACGAGAGGAGAAGAAAAACACAGGAGTGGGACTTTAATAAAATCTCATATTTTGCGCTGAATAGATGTGAGGAGATATACTGAGACAGTGATTGTTCCGTGGTTATTGCGGGATGTATAACATTATATTGTGCTATAATACCGTGAGTAGAAGTTTTTTCTATTTTGTAGCCCTGTGACTGTAATAAATGAATGAATGGTGAAATAAATACACAAAAAGAAAAATGAAAAGAAAAGAGAAGCGTTGGGCCCATGATAAAAGCAGTGAATCGAAGTGGAAATACAATTTTGATGAGTTGCGGAGAAAAAATTCTGGAATTTTCATGAGCAATAGTGATAAAACTACGCAAATCAATAATAATGATGGAGCAATATCAGCAGGTGGCTGGGGCAATAATCCTTTATTGGATTACCATAACACTTTTTTGCAGAAAAACGAACCATATTCTCAATACAACTTTCGTGGCTTCAACGAGATTTGTAAGTATATTGATGTCGTCATAAATATACCATACAGGGAATGATAATTACATGGAACGTCGAAAAAAGTATAACTTCCACATAAATCATAGAAGTGGTGCTACTCGTCACACGACGAAATACATACATGCGACAGGTGAATGAATAAATGTCTTGAGCACCGGGGCACATGCATGAAGTTAATCTCTCCCTATCCTCTTACCACCATGATACCCATTAGCGTTCCCATTAGCGTTCCACTCTTATATTTTTTCTTCATGAATCTCAATAAACATTGAGACTACTCCCAGCAACTGTGTGCTAATCCCATTATGGGAATCTGGTGATAAACTGCGTAATCGGTCATATTAGTGAAATGAGAAAGGAAAGAGTAACTGTGGGTACTCTCAGTTTCTCTTCCTTCTTTGTTTATAGTTCTTTATTTCAATTGAGATCTTTCGCGTTTTCCTTGGAACCAAGGAGAAAGATTAGTATTGTATACCCATACGAGACTCCTTCCGCATAATTAATATTCCATGTATAGTCTCTCACGGTTACTTCATGTTTTTCAAAAACCCTGACGCCAGTGACCTACCCAAGCACATGGGGCAATTGATAATGAAAAGTAGTGGATATTTAATGTGTATGAATACGGAATCCTTCGTGTCACCGTGTACAATGATATATAAAGAGTAGGGATACAGCACACCATACAAGCTTTTACTCTCATCTGAACGTAACATTAAAGTCGAATAGAATGCGCAGCGATAGTCCATAGAGTTACGTACAGTCGCATCTTGAACTGTCAGGAATACGTGTCGTGCTTCATTTGTGTATCAATGTAACTTTCTATAATACAATCAATTTTCATAGTTTCACTAACCAACGAGTGTTCAAGCAGATAATTTCACACGTTCATGATGATTCGAGGTAAATTATTTATAATTTTTTTTACTAATGGTTCGATAGTACAATTTCATTTGTGGTGAAATGATTGATCATGGCATTTTGTTAATGTAATCATCTTATTTCTGAACGAATGCTATGAAATTGTGGCAATGACTAAAATCGATCGATTTCTCTTCTGGATTACGCTCAAATAACATCAGGGTTTTTCAAGCATGTCATCTTTGATTTTGGAATCACTGGACTCCGAAGATATAATTGTCATTCGTGACAACTATTTTAATTTTTCATAAACTTTTTTTTTTACATCTCACCATAAACTTTGTAAAGTTTGAAAATTATTTGAAGATATGCACTTCTCGTATTGTAGTGGAATTACAAATCTCGAAGCATTCGACTGAAATACCTCTTCACTCCAACAAGAATTTCAATAAAAGATATAATCACAATAATTCATCGGCTCCTCGTCTACGATCATATTCAGAAATAGAAAATGATAAGGATGAAGAGGCTTTTTGTGTCCATATATACAAAAGTTGAACTTGAGCGGTTCAATAAAATTTGGCGAGTGTCCTACAATAACAAACATCTCCCTTAATTATATTACATCACTGATGTATTTCATCAATCGTAATGGGCATTACTTTTTCTGTTTATTGTTGATTAGATATCACAAATGTTGTGCCATTGTTGGTGTCGATGACTTTGCTCGGTCTCCAATCATATGCATCACAAAATGAACCGAGTCCATATGTTTCAAAAGAATTACAACCACCCGAGATCCCATATGATGCTGGGATGTCATATAAAGTTGCATCTTCTAGTTCATTGAACGCCGATATATTGAATTCCATGCGATCTGGGAGATATGTGACAACCAATCAAGCATCAGATCACAATAAAAAGCAAATGAATAACGGCCAAAACGACATAAGCGTACAGAATAATAATTTTCAATTAATGCAAGACTATTTTCCAAATGAGGAATCACCTGGTCCTTCGATGGAATTGGTAATGACAATTTCATTCAAAATCTCACACAAGTCTCCCATCTAAATCGGTTGTGTTTACAATTTCTTCCGATTTCAATGTAGGTATTTTCTTGGAGAACAGTTGACTTTGAATTTGAGAGTGAAGCTGCAAGGAAACGCGCAATTGTCGAAGGCAAATTCATACCTGAAAATAATATGCCGCTGGGTCTTGAATTCTGGCACGATAGAGTCTTTATCGCACTACCTAAATGGAAGACTGGCATTCCCGCTTCATTGACGACTGTGCCACGGTACTCTGAAACGAAGAGTCCAAAACTTCGTCCTTATCCTAGTTGGGGATGGCACCATCAAGGTATGTGGGTTACTTGTTCTGGAGTAGGAAAAAACTCCATTGAAACCGTTGTCTGGAAGATCAATAAATATGGTATTTCTGAACTTTCAGGCGATATCTTCGATTTTTCTCTATTCTGTATCGATTTTTTTTTAAATCATTATTACATTAGTAAGGCGAAAAGTTATAGAGATTTATAATTGAATGGTTTCGATTGGTGGGCGGCCATTTGCAACAACAAAAAACGAATTTCATTGGATATTTTGAGTCGCGATAACTAATACAATGTAGACCATGAAGGAAGAGTACATTTGAATTATAAATAATTCGCACAAAGGTCTCATCAAAACATCAATTTCCGATTGTTTCTCGTAGCTTGCGGTCGAAGTATTCATCATAAAATTGAAATTCTTTTTGTTGTCAACCATTTCCATTCTCCCCCAAGAAAATGATTGAGGAAAACTATCTCTTTTGCAGATTCTTGTGGAGGACTAACGTCAGCGTTCCGAATGCAAGTTGATCAGTGTGACCGTCTGTGGGTTATCGATTCTGGAACGGTGAATTTAACAACCAGTCCGCAACAAATGTGTCCGCCATCGATTTTCATTTTCGATTTGCTAAATGACAGATTGATTAGAAGATATCAAATACCGGAGGACCAAGTAAAGCAAGATTCACTTTGGTCCAATATCATTGTTGATATCAGAGACAACGATTGCCGGTCAGCCAAAGCGTATTTGGCAGATGTTTGGCGATTCGCAATGATAATCTACGACTTTTCAACGGACTCATCATTCAGAATACAACATCACTTTTTTTTACCTGATCCCCTATCGTCACGATACGAATTGCATGGCCTCAATTTCCAATGGATGGATGGAATTCTCGGCATGGCTTTGAGCCCAGTTGACATCAATAACGATAGGACATTATTTTTCCATCCAATGTCCAGTTTTCGTGAATTCGCAGTGTCAACTTCGGTGTTTCGCGACAACCAAACAGCTGAGACAAGTGCTGAGAGTTTTGTACCTATTGGCAAGCCAAGAGCGAAAGATTCTGGTCATTCTTCTGGTTCAGCCATTGATCGGAATGGTGTTATGTTCTTCAATATGGTTACGCGTGATTCAGTTTGGTGCTGGGACACTAGAAAAGAATACATACCACAGAACATGGGTTTGATTGGCGTCAATAATGAAACTTTAGTATTTCCAAATGATATAAGAATAGATCATGAAATGCGTCAGAGCTTTTGGGTCATTTCCAATCGTCTACCAATGTACCTGTATGGTCCTTGGAACCCATACGATATCAATTTCCGAATTTATCGTGCCTATGTTGATGATGCTGTTAAAAACTCCGTTTGTGATCCCAATTTCATAGTTCCCCCATCTGAAAATGGGTATGATGAAACTTGTTAAATATTGCATTTAATTTATTTTTTTTCTGTTGAGAATAACTATTCCCGATTGTTAATAAAGTATGATTCGTTTTCTACTAATTCATTATGTACTGCGAATTCGGTTTTCATCGAATTAAATCTAATAGAGTGGGAACTTGGAACAAATTAGGTAGAGCAAAAATTGATTACATCAGATGCAGAGAACGCATCTTCTATTATAATTCTTTCTCAGCCTGGTGTACTTATTTGATTCACACGATTATATCAGACTGTTTCGATATACATACATTTGAATTCATCACCTGTCCAACGCTTGAAGATGCTTTTCTATCGTGCATGATTTCGTTACGTTGTCTTGAACATCCATCCAGTTTTTGAATGAAACAATAATCGTCTCTGGCAGGGATTCTGTGGGAGATTTCTTCATCCAATTGAATTATTTATTTTTTATTGTTACGGTTGATGTCGTTCCTGATTGCGCTACGATAATACAAAGCCTCGATGTTGTGGTGAGAACCGAAGCCATCAGTGAAGATCCGAGATCATCAATTAATCGTTTTGAAATAAAATATTCTAGCATCCGTTCCGGTTGTGCGAATTTTTGAAAATCCTCATCATCGCATGCACGGTTTCAAGATAATTTCTGAAATTTTTCTATTCAGTAATCGATCGCGATTCTTTCACTATTACTCAATGTTCGTAGATTGTCCGAATATCCAAATGTTTTTATGAAATCGTCGTCGCCACCAATAGTTGTAAATTCATCATAATAATTTTCTCCACAGTCGATTCCCATTCCCGATAAATTAGAACATTCTATGTGTACTTGTTGAAAACGTGCAGCTTTGATTATTTCGTGGAATACATTTGGGATTTGTTCAGATATTGAATACAGTTCAGATGATGTAGGACTGAGATAAAATCCTCGTTCTGTATTATGTATGTTGAATGAGAATGCACTTTGAAGCAACGCCACAGTATCGTTCTCATCAATCACATCAGACATCGCAGATTCTGCATTGAATGACAATTTATTCATCATCATATCGTAGTCAACATGAAGTTCCTCAGGCGATAATGTCCAATTGAGCTGAGCAATTTGAGTTTTGATGAATTCTCCACGCGTACCCGATAGCAATCGTGAATTAGCCGCAGGCACTATTTTGCTGCTGCAATATTCAGCAGTGGTGCAGCCAACAGTTGCAGGCTTTGTTGGTATTTTAATCAAAGAAGGACTGTGAATATTTTCTCTTGCCTCAATACCATTCAAATGTTGACCCACTTGTATCATTTGAATGTTCTGACAAGACGCGGAATCCAATTCTGAATTTATTACAACTTTTCTCGCTTCACTGAAATTTCTTAATTGGTATCGTTGTTTTCGCTTTGAAAGTTGATTCAGATTATCAGGCTTGAAAGATTGAGTTTTGTGCACTGTACAATATTCCTTATTATGCAATGCGGATTTTTTGATATCATTTTTGTTTTCATCTTCACACAGTGTCCTTGCATCGTACACTTTCAGCGATTTAAGATTGTTTTTATCCTGTCCATATGCAGTCTGAGATTTTTTACGTCTTCTATATATCGAATCATACATTGATAAACTTCTTTGAGAAAATTTGGGTGCCAACTCTTCTAGAGACGTTTGTGTTGCATACGATAAATACTGAGATCGATCGTTATAGATTTTCCCTGTCATTGATTTCTCAGAATTTATTTGCACGGGTAATTTCAGTTCCGATTTTCCAATTATATCCAGTTCCCCGAATGTACATTCGGTTTCATTCTTGACGAGATCGATGCTCATACCATCGAGAATCCAACTTTTCTCCACCTTGAAACCGTCTCTCATTTTATTCGAAATATTGTTCATACAACGACTATGAAGTGTTGTATCAAAAGAATTTCCAATTAACTTTAAATGCTCTATCCACGATTCACATGATTGTTCATAGTAATCATTACTTCTCATCTGTGCAAAAGAAATGTCGGGTAAAAAATATGCTGTAAAATTCTTATCTGAATCGTTTACACCATCTTTACTGTTCAAACAGTCGATGGAGTTTTCAGTGCTGTTCAAATCTTCATCCGATGACCATCTTGAGAAATTATCTTCGGAATTTAGATGACTTGATATTCTATCATATTTTTTAGATGATTGGGATCTTAAGCCGTTCAATAATTGTTCCAATGACCATTGGTTGGCCCAATCTGAATGATTCCTGCCAGTATCTTTCATGTTAGTTATATCTCCATCTATTTCAACTGGATCATCTTGAATCGGTGTTTTCTCATCAGTCGCAACCTTCACATCGGCTGGCGAACCTTCAGAAACTGGACAATCACAAAATGCAAAATCTCCTATATCCCCACCATTCTCTTCGAAATCATTTGGCCTAGTTAATGAGATAGGATCTTCGAACGTTCTCATATTAAGTTCAGATGTGATCGGTTGACCATTTTCGTCAACATCATCCAATGCTGTTCGTAAAACGGCGATGGCATTTTCAGTAGCTTCAAGTTCTGAATCCACATGACTATCTACATGAGATCCTTTTTTTTGCGCATCAATTCCATTTTCAGTTGATGCTGATATGGATGAATCATATTCGTACATTCTATCATGTAGATCTGTATTTAATCTGAGGTCGACATCAAATGAATCCAAGTTTGGTAAACTTGAACAGCTTTGCGGTTCATAAATAAATTGATCTGTTGAGCTTTTGTCATGTGACTCCGAATTTTGCATGGACATTCCCAACATCACGTTGGGCGAAAGAGATGTGATTGAATTCTGATATATCGAACTTGATTCTCGTAGATTTTTTTTTTCCAATTCTACGTAGAATGAATTGATTGTGAACCAATTGTGGGCGGCTACAGCTGTAATTGATATGGTCTCGTATGAATGCTTCGATGACGAATCGATATTATTTGAAGAAATCGGAACTATTGATTGCAGAAAAATAATAATTAAAACTGATTTTCATCCTCGAATGAAAAAAGATTTTTACCAAATGATATCAATTTGTCCATCATGATACTCATGAATAAAAACCCAGAGAGATTTCCTTCTATATAAAGAATAATGACAACTAACACCACAATGAATTCCAAGAAGAAATTTTTAAATGCACTGAGCATTAGCCAAGGTAGAAATACTTTCCCATGACACCATGTTAATATTGTGTACAAATTGGCAGCGTTTGTGATAGTGTACAGATGCGCAATAACCATACGAGAAACGACCACCCACGACAGTACTACACAAAATAAAAGAATGTGGACATTTTCTTGATAGTTTAAATTTTGCAGAAATCTATTAGTAAATTAGTTTTAGTTATACCGATTTTTATATATTGTTCATAATTGCCATTAATCTCTCTTCGTGATATTGTAGTCCTCCAAATTCGATCCATTCGCGCCGCCCAATCGAAAGGTGGACTCCAATCACGCAAGCTACATATCTTTCAAATCCATTTCATGATACAACATCGATGAAGAGTGGTTAGATTTTTCACACAATCATACATTTATACTCACTGTATCGACGATATTCATAACTATGAGCTGTGTTTGGAACGATACTCCCGACAGTGAACAAACGATTTTGGATATGACTGGGAGATAAGTGTATAATATATTTGCCGCCAGTGTTTTCTAAAATATTTTCTCATGTATTTAGTTGCGAAATTTTGACAGCTGGGCTTTTTTTGGTGTTGGAATAAATATGAACTTCAATTGTTACCATCTCATATTCAGCTGTATTGAAAAAGTACTGTTACCATTCAACGACTGCTTTCAACAATTTTATATGATTACTCTCCTCCAGATACAGATATTATTCGTCAACGCGCACAGGGTTCCTTGTGGATGCAGCTGAATGCAGCCAAAACCGGTTCCGACTCACGGTAAAACCCAAATTGACTGGGTTTTATCATTGTCAGGATCCTCTGTTATAAGAACTGGAAGTTTGCAACAGCGAACTATATGTTTTCGACATGCAGTCGAACTCTGGTAGAAAATGATCGTGTTGGAATCATATGAAATATGATATACCTTTTGCATGGCAAATTCATGTGGAGCTTCCTTTGTCCAATGAACGATCCAAATCTATGAATTAATTTGAAAATATATATACATATGGATGTTGGAGATGAAACGTGAAACTGTGGGAAACGTTGTACTGAACTACTCACTTTTATCTTAGAATAGTTTGAACAATTTTTATGTATCGATTAGCATTAATTAAGTAAAATTGACAATGTCGTAGGATGGACCGGATTACAATTAAATACTGTATTTACGCTCATGAATTAGAAAAGATTTGATATTCGACTGCCATATAATTAATCGTTTGAAGTTGTCGGATTCAGATTCATCGTAATTTGAGGATGTGTGTAAGGTAAAATTCGCAGTGCATCTATCCATTTTTTGAGGTTGATTTCAACGCAAAAATTTCAGGGACGAATTATTGTTGTTTGCATTTTATGATTCCTAATGGATAAAACATGTCATTTCGTGTAATCATTCACGATTTTTTGTAAGACTCATGTGCAGTTTGAAATTTGTGGCCGAGTATGAGTTCAACCAATTAAATACTTTTATTTCTGTCCCAAGAAAATGTGGCAACAAGTTGATTATTCCGAGACCGGCTGTCGAAGTCGTCAAAATATTTTTTGGCATATATATTACCAAATGCTGCGTTGCCGCATTCACGTACCCAACATAGTGGACGTGTTATGTTGAACGGCAGTTGACAGAGCGCTACGGAAACGTCGAAATGTTACTGCGAATATTTCCATAACGGCATTGGGGGCCACGGTTTTTTCCTTTTGTGGAACAATTGAAAAATGTCTGGAGTATATGGAAATTTTTTTTTGGATATACTTCGACTACAATACATATATTTTTGAAGTGAATACTTCTTTGGCCGCATGAGAGTGATTTTTCAAGGTCACGTCACGACACAGTTTGAAATTTTTCGTCTCGCAAGTGAGATACAGCA
>JABMBR010008948.1:0-47553 GCA_018881525.1 Meteorus sp. PSUC_FEM 10030008 | reverse complement strand
AAATAAAATTAATATAAATAAAATATTTTTCCCTTCACGTTTTCCATCCAGAGGGAATGAAAATAAACATCTGCAATGAGACGTAATACAAACACACCAACACATATTTATATAGATGATCGTTATTTGTGTCGGAGGTTGATAGCATTGACGACACAACAGCGACGAGACTGCTACGCCTGACTTAGTTACAGACTTTGCCAGTATTTATCTAAAGTACAGACACTGAAACACGAGTGTGAGTGTCAACTCACAATAACACTGATGTGTTTTGCTTGGTGTGTTCAAGAATTCTTTTACTCGCATACACATTTGCATTTACTTCCATATTCTCTGTATACATCGATGTAACAAGAAATATTACAAAAATGTATTTGAATTTTATATAGACGTGTCCGTATGAGTAACAAGAAAAATTTATTGCACGAGCTTTTTGGTGTTTCACACACTTCTTATTCGAGTGTTGAGATCCAGAGTGAGTGTTGGTTACAGTGGTATGGGAAGCTGTGTGAAGTTAGCTGATGTATACATAGAAAAGCAAATGGACGTATATGAAGTTATTCTCAGACTGACGGGGTTAATGCCCAGTTCACTACGCACTTTACCTCCACCCATGCAATCGCATTATACTCACATCGATGTGGATGTTGTTGTATTTTATTCCTTCGTTTTGATGTTTATTTGTATGATTGTATTGGATTTTAGTTGTTGGTAGGTTTGATGGATTTTTTTTTCTGTGTGTTAGTTTTTTCTACGTGGAGACAATTTTAAGGAGAGGATTTTTTCATAGTGGTAAAAGGCTTGGATTATTAGAGATAATTTATTGATGGACGAGGGAGAATTACTAATTTAGATGGTGAAGAATGGAGAGGAGATCGTGTGACGATTTTTAGTTGACAATGTGATGGGAATTTTAGTGTGTGTAGGAAAATTTTAGTGATTTTGTATCGATTTTTAGAGTTGATGTAGTGCTAAATAAAATGAGGGGGGGGGGTTAGTGATTTTTAATTGAATTATTGAATTTAATTAGTGAGATTTGTTTGTAATCTGAATTTTAAGGAAGAAAATTTTAAGTGTCGTGTCATTGATGGTCTTGAGTGTTCATCTTAAAAAGATTTCTAGCAATGGGAAATGATTTTTTAAAATACCTAAAAATAGTAGCACTATGTTAAAAATTCCTAAAATGATATCATCGTCTAATATTTAAACGAAATTTTTACGAAATCGAATGCAGAGCGAATCGATCTCTCATTAGATGATTGTTCTCTGAAATCCAACGTGATCACATAAATGTTGGATTCATGTCGGAATTATAGTTGAACTAGAATTAGAAATACTAAAATAGAATCGTCAAGCTCTTTCAGCGTTCATGAGTTCATCAGATATCGACTTAATCAAATAATTTATTTCAATATTTTTTTACAATTTTTAAAAAATTGTTCCGTTTATTTCAGACATGTTGGAATGTAATAAACTAAATTTTTCATTTTCTTTCACATTGTGAACCTGATTTTGGAGAGAAATTCTTGTGAAAATTGTACTGAAGAAAATGAGAAATTGGAACGCATGACGTGTATGACTTGGTCATATATTTTATTAGAAAATGGAGGACAATGCTACCATCATTCTAATTTCGAACAGTTATATTCTCAGTACTGTTGAAACAAGAAAAAAAAAGCGCTGATGTTAATGTCGTTGGGTAAAATTTCAAACGCACGTTTGTGTCTGTCATAACTGACAAGTTTTACGCACTCTCGTTTCCATTGGTTACGTCATTCATGTCTCATCCACTAGGAACTCAACAAGACCCAGATGAAGAGTGATGTGAATTGATTCTGTATCCACATTTATCGATGACGACAATCAGTCGAAATCTATTTTTTTTCTAATATCCACAGAATCTTAAATAAATAAATAATTTAACAAACTAAATTTTATCGCAATGTTTCAACATTTCTGTTCTCGTTTTTTTTGAAGCGAAAGTAAAATTAGTTTACGTTGTGAATAGCCATTTGAAATATTAAATTTTAGTTCATTGTCAACCATCCAGTCTGAAATTTTTAAGGGAGAATTTTTATTAGACTTCATGTCTCTTATCGTGACTGCAGAAAACATTTACTGACCATTTTATTTGGAAAATGTCCTCATTGGTGATGGAGCTAGAGGATACTACAGAAAATCCACATCAAATTTAGCTTGGCCTCAATTCTATGAGTTTCATATTTGATCTCTGTTGCGACTCAGCCCATTAGTCCATTAATAAATGGTAGAAAAAAGTAAACATTTATGAATGAAAGCTTCAAAAATACTTCCCGATCTTCATCAATAGCATTTCAATAAAAACTTTGAATAAATTTTTAAGCTGATTTAGGATAATTCTGACGAATTTATTAATAATTTCTAGATTTTAAATAGAAATTTCGATGTCACATTTCATCATTTTAGTTACTTAAAACATGGACGAGAAACAGAAATGAAATTTCAATGAATTATCCTCGAGATTCTTCAAGCATCTGACGTCAACCTCCAAAGGAATTTCATTCTCTTACATAAAATTCTGCAATTTAATTTGATTATCCAGAAACAAATTCAAAAGCTAAGATCAAAGGCCTTTCCCAGGAAAATGATTAAATTAATTCCGTGCTCTTCTATATTAATAAACTGAAATGAAAAATTAGTTTTGTGTGTTTATGTTCATATTATTACACTGGAGCATTCGAAATATGAGAATTATTCGTGTTTCTAGGACAGTTTATTAATAAAACTAAAAATCATTAATTTTATGAAATGAACGTACAGAAAAAAAAACGAAAACCTTTCAGATAATCTCAATAAAAAGAAAAGAATAAAAATGCATAAAGTCTACAGAATAAATTGTTCCTCTCTCGCTTTTCATTTGTGATTGATGAAAAGTTTTCCTCCGGTACCAGGGCTCTTGCACAATTTAAATTTTTTTACAGACCCGTTGTGGATAACGGAGAAGACGGTAAAAATTAATCAAAATTCTAAACGTTGCACAGTGAGTAAGCAAGACGAAATAGTCGCATAATATCAAGAGAACCAAAATTATTTAGGAAGTGAGGACATGGAGATATTTACGCGCATGGCATTTACATCGGCCATGAAAGTATGTAAGGGTTTATATTAGTGTGCGATAGAGTTTGGACAAGCTGGGAATTGGTGTCAGGAAACAATTGGTATAGAAATTCGTATACTTGTCCTACCAAGTAACAACAAACCGTCCAACTTTACCATGCAAATAGCTTTTACCGGACGTGACTGTGTTCAGGTTTCAGCACTCGACGAAATTCATTGCTCGTTGCGTTTGATATATTTATATACAGCTAACGAACTCTAGAATAATTACAAACTAGTTTGTTTAATCGTTATCATGTCGCAAAGATATTAAAATAATATTCAAGTGAATGTTCGAGTTGTGAAATAAATATTTACCGTGAAATATTTCCGCGCGAATTTTAATTTTGTTCTAATTAGTTAAACTTACCAATTGTCCTTCTCAATTGTTTGTGATGATTCATTCGTCACTGAGTCCTCATGATGACATTTAGATTCACTTTTAAAAAAAACCTTTGTCATACATAAAAACTGTAAAAATCGATTCATTGAAATTAGTCAAAATTTTAGGAGGAAAAAATTTTGCAAAAAATTTTTAAAGATAATTTTTAGCATTTTCAGACATTTTTTTTTCTCATGTTGTGTGTTTTGGTGTAAATTGTGAAGTGAGAGGGAGAAAGATATTGTTACTGAACAATTTTTTATCCATAGTAATGAGCTTTTAGTGATTTTGGGATTCCTTTCATTGAAATTCACTCAATATTGATCCACAGTAGTTTGCAGAGTTGCTGAACTTTTTCAATCCGCATTATCATGGAATATTGAAAGCTCTAAAATATTGTTGAATTGGAAACTCGGAGACAATGGGAATTTCTAGTTCTCTCCGATTCTCTGAATGCCTGAAATTACATATTAAATTAATGTGAAATGAAACAAAAATTATTATTTGTACTTTGCAATGAAAGTCATCAGTTTTTTTGCTCCACCTGTCCTTTCTTCCCCCATCTCCATTTCGAATTTCGTATACTGCATCGAATTGAATTTTAATGAGAAAAGTTTCATAAACTCATCTCTCCCCATGAATTTATGAATACTTTGAAGTCAATTCTAATGAAAAATCCACAATTTTTTCCAAATTTTCAATAACTTTCGATTCTCTCATGTAAATATTGATAATCAGAATTCAAACTTACTGAACACATATTAACAAATTGAATAATTCATGCTAAAGTAATTGAAAAGTTGTTTCCAATAAACATTCTAACAAAAAAAGTAAAAATCAAACTTTTTATCCATGACTTTCAATCACCAGTCAAATTTATTTCGTAAAATAAAAATTCTCCCTAAAATAAACCAACTAAAAATTCTTTCACTCTCAATTCACCACAAACCTAACCACAAAAACACATTGACATCCATTTTTATTCAATTTCATATCAACTTTTTATCTAACAAAACTTTTAACTGGAGCATTTAAAAATTTCAACCCCAAAAATAGCAAACGACTAGTTTAGTCGTTCTATTAGTAACTAATAAATATTTTTAACACTTCAATTCACAATAACGACCAACTCGCCCTTTATAATTAATTATATCTCTCAATATTTTTTCTTATTTCATGGTCTTGGATCGTGAAACACAGTCGGTGACAAATTTATTTGACTCATCATTAGTGAGATCATGTATTGTGATTAAAACAAAAGTGGGTTAATGTTGACCAACGACGTGTGGTTGACATCCTGCGATTCTGAACAATGGTTTATTCTTTTATGTACGCACACAAACACACACGCACACACACACACACTATATAAAAATATATTTATATATTGAATTCATTTATTTCTTTCTTCTCATTCGATTCAAACTCAATTGTGATAGCTACAATCGATGTCACGGGTGTGTTTAATTGGGTCCAAGTACATTCTATCGATATATAAAATAAAGATGGAGGTTAAAAAAAACTAAGAATAGAGAGAAATATTTTCTGTTCGTCAAGACAATTTTTTTTTATTCGCGTTTCTCAGCTGGATATGATTCATTGACGTTTTATCGAGTAATCTTTCATTAGTTGATGTGAATTGATTGGACAGAAGGACTTTCTTGGTGTTGAAGATACAAAATTTCAACGACACGCTTCATTTGTTGCGTTTAGTAGAGAGTAAAATTGAGAGTTGCGCGCGCATTTTCCGGAAGTGCGGTATGAAGTGAGCCATTGATGATTGATAATGATACGAAATCGATTCATTGACCGAACAAAATTTTTCTATCTGAACACAAAAAACTTGGGCAAAATATGAAATTTATCACTAAATTTCCGCATATCAATTCCGTTTTCTCATTGAGCTGGGGAAAAATTCTTCAATTTTAACTTGACAATGACTAAAATCCAATGAAAACCTTAGAAATTCTTCTTCTAACGCTACAATCGAATCATCACCATGAGCATGTCATCACTAATTAGTAACCAGCGACTAAAATTCAATAGAAATCTTAAAAAACGCTCTCTTAACGCTACATTTGAATCATCACCATGAGCATGTCATCACTAATTAGTAACCAGTGACTAAAATCAACTCAATTCACTTAAAATTCTGCAAATTTAACACAAACAGAATTGAATGCGGGTCCCATCACTAACTAAATCATCAGCGTTCCTTTTTTAATTTGCAAAAAATATCAACACCACTCTACAATATATTCGCTAAAAGTAACTGAATTAAAATTCAAGTCCTGGTGAATGAACACCACATTCAAAACGGTTGAGTGGAGACAGAATATAATCGAAAACAACATTGATGTTCGATAATGGTTCTTGAATTCGATACAGCTGAATGGAATTACAATACATTTGTATATCTATATAATTTGTTTGCTATATTTCTATATATATAGTGAAGCTTCAACCAAAAAATATCGATAGAGAATGGTAGAACTGGAATCTCCACGTTAATGTTTACTCCAGACCCTCCCTATCAGACTGGAAATGCCTGGAATTACAAATCGATCGCTCCTCTGAATGAGATTTTACCGTTACCAACATCAACTATCACATAATTTATGTCATATTATCTACAATTTTTATGATCTGCTTTCGAGTATTTGAGAGGAAAACCGTTGAATAAAAAATAAGTCTGATCTTCGATGGAGATGATTCTATCGCTTTTAATTTTTTTTTTTCCGTTTGAAAATGTTTTGACTGATGGAACAGTTGGATAAGTCGCTTGATGTAGATGGCAAGTATTTTTGTTTCAATGACAAGGAATTAACGATCACTTTCATTGTTGTGGGTGCCTGTGAGTTTGCGTATGATTGGGAGCAATACATACAATTCATCATGGGTAATATAGTTCAATGACCCATTTAGTCTTCTCTGTACTAAACTATCCATTTAACCGGGTTAAATAGTCGTCTTGTTAATTTCCATCGAACGATACTGATGTATATGTATATGTATATGCTCGGTTCGTGTTCAATTGGAAAGATGGGAGGGAGAAGAGGTAGAAAACGGAGAGATGAATTTATGAATGATGGGGGGACGGATTTTTTTATTTAGTGACAATTTATTTTTCGAAGATTACAACATTAATTGTTCTTGAATGTCGCACAATTTCACTCTTTGACCTGTGAAATGGATGTTGAATATTTATGAGAATTGTCGTTGGATATTTACATGAGTGATGTTCGATGATTGTGACTGCTTTAGCTAGCTCAGGAAGCTACTTTCTGAACTACCGAGAAAAACGTAGTGTTTGCAACTGCGTTGGATAGTGCTCGTCTTTCTGAAGAAAATGGTTTTTTTGTGGAGTTTCTACGACCATTTTTGGCCGAGAAAAAACGAATTGGAGTTTTGAATTTTGGGCTCTTTTGAAGTAGCTAATCGTCGTTGCTGATGTCCACAAAAATTGTTTCTCATTTCTGCGTAATTGCATCATTCCTAAGTCATGGTATCTAAAAAATTCGAAAATCATCACAAACATAGCAGTTCAATGGTTGAAACATCGCTAATCCGCTTTCAATATCATCACCAGAAATATCCAGACCATCATACAATCGATGCATATCGTGAATAAAATTTTTTATCAATTCTAGTTGAACATTCATGAAAAATAATTTTTTAGATTCTAGACAAACGAGGAAATGATTTTGGACGCACTAAAATTTACTAAATTCGACTAAAATTCATTAAAATCCATTGAAATCAACTAAAATAAATTAAAATGTACGAAATCTAACTTAAACTTCCCTAAATTCGTACAGATTCATTAGAATTGACTAGAACACCCTTGAATCCCCCATGATGTATCGGTCGAATTGAAAATCGTCGAAGTGAACTCTCATCGAATAAAGTGAAGTGTATCGAATTTCATTTTAGAAAAGCGCGGAATCTAGAAGACTGTTAGAGCTTCAAGGAGAATATGCGTATGGGTCAGCGCAATTTCTCGTTTATAAATAACTTCCAACATTCGCAACACATATATGTAATACCCATACATATATAGATATGCCTAACATAGAGTTGGATGCTGGCCAAAATTAGTTTGGAGAAGTCGTCGACTATTTCACCTCAGTATAGTCATCACGTTTTGTATTTCAATTTTGATTTATAAATTTTTAGAGTATCAACCGCATTGAATCCTCATACACTTGGTACTCCTCCCTTGTTTTCATCCCTCTATTTATATCTGAAATTAAATCAAACTCGTAAATTGTTATAAATAATTACTGGACGTAAATCGCAGTATGCGGGAGAATATTTTGATTATAATTCAAATTAATTGTTGCTTGGTTAATAGTTAATTAACAATTCGTATATTTGGTTGTGTCATAATTTACAAAACATTAATTTCTCCTGAATCACCGTAAATAATTTCGTTTGGAACTCCAAAATTGAAAAATTCGTTTCTAACAATTTCTCATTTTTTTTTTACTGATAAGTTTTTAGTCAACAATTTATTCAACGTTTATGTTTTTTGTATTTTATAAAAGAGGAAAATAATAAACAAATGATTTTTGCTTAATCCCAAAACATTTAACAATAATTTATGCAAAGCCATTAATTAATGAAAATTTCTCTCATAATATTTTCACACTGGATGCAAAACCGCAGGATAACTGTGGCAGCGAATATACCAGAATTTATACACACATATAAATAAATGTGAAACAGCAGTATGGGCGGAGGGATATAATCGGAACAACGATAACCCGGGGGCAATCTAAATTGCTTCGTATGTATGAAATAGTCATCGAGCAAATTTCAAAACAAATCGATTCATGACCATCTTCAATATGATTTTAGAAAAATTTTCAATAATATAAAAAACTTATTGCACTCACCCCGATTCTAAGTTTTGATTCTATCTGATCCTAAAAATTGATTAGTAAGTGATGTTTAGGTAGAAAAATCGAAAATTTTAACAATCCATTGGATAACCAAAAATCTGATATGAAGAAACTGAAGTTTTCAGAACAATTTGATGTCAAAAATCACAAATCGAAAGTAAATACTTTCATGAACGAAATGGAATGAGATGTGACTACCCCGTTATCAACACATGCGTGTGGCATATTGCTAAATAATTCGTCATACAACGATATAAATCCATCTCGTTCATAAGTCTTTGATCAAAGTGACTCAAACATTTTCGAGAATCTGTTGGCAATTAATTTTGCAGCTTCCCAGAATTATTATGAATAATGGCGGAGATAAAGAATTGACGTATTGTTAAACGTTGGGTTTTTACAATGGAGATTTACTACTGATGATTAACACAATTTGCAATATTTATTTTTAGATGCACATCCTAAATTCGGATTGTTCAATGAAAATCTTCGACACAAACTAAAAAATTTAGCTTTTTTAATTCTATTATGCAGAGTTTTGGAGAAAAATTCAACAGGAAGCCATGAAAACAGTTCAAAAAAAAATTCACGAAGACCACCCTGTCAGATTTTAGCAGAATTTTTTGTTAAAAAAATTTTTCTTACTAAAAATTGAATTGTTTTCTAGACTATCATTCCCTAAAAATGACTAAAATGAAAGAAAGTCATGAACTACACTAAAAAATTCAACTTTTGATTTAAACACTCGCCTTATCTTACCAGCGCCATCTTATTATCAAAATTTTCCTCACCTATTCGTTTAGATCAATGAAAAGCTGCTAATTTTCCAAACTTCTGATTTTAATTCCACCTGGTAAAATTTTATCATCATAAATTTCATGTTTAAACTTAAATTTTATCATCTTTATGTCAATCACCATAGCATTATGACTATGAAACACGAAATATTTCTGTCACTTGACATAACTCTCAGCAAATTGAACATGTTGAAGTGAATGTTATTCACACAATTGAATTTTCAACATCAAATATTGAGTTTACATTCCAAAGAACTTCCAAGCTCTCTTGCTCAAGAGATCGATGAATGCACAAGACGGATTCGAAAGATAAATTAGCATAACAGATGGTACAACAGACAGATCATCAAACTAATTGACCGTTGGATAGGATTCTTGTCATAGACAAGCAGAATTCCAAACTAATATACCAATCGATAGTTCTCCACGTGAACTTAAAAATGTTCACATAAACAGATTGACAGACTGAAAGTTTAGTAACCAGACGAACTAGCAAACTGATCGACAAATTGACGACCATGAATATCAGCACACGAAATATTATCCAGATTGACAACCGGAAATGATATTGATTGCTAGTTGGACAACCCACCAATCGATCAACTCGCAAGTAAATTGATCAATAAATTAATTTCCGGGTGGAACAATTAGTGAACTGAATAGATCAGCTGTCTGCTGTTCTGATGGATTAACAGACTTTGGAACTGGAACAAAAATTCACTCAGCCTTCTCCTTAAAGTTTTCCATTATCAATACATCAGCACAATGATCTCTCCGATGCAGAGTGCCACTTCCTTTAAAATTTCATAAATTTTTGTTAATATTTGAAAATTTTTGTTAACATTTACCAACCCCCAGCCAGATATTGAAAAAGACCCTGTCCACCTCAAATTCTAAGCAGCGTTTTTTACAACAGTTCTCGATGTTGTTTCATTTCAAATATCAACCAACAACTCCAACTTGCTAAATCAAAAAATTGTCAATCTGAACAGTTAAAAAAATTCGATTTCAATATTTTGGAACAGAAACAAATTTCTTATGCTCTACTGAATCCAAATCAATTCTCAAAACAAAATCAACTTTTTTATTATTACACTTGTTCTTCCATTTGATTTCCAACTCAAATAATTCAGGAGCGTGACATAGATGGGAGTAATAACGAATGATGAAAAAGACTTCCAACATCGACGTGAATTTGGGGCATTTCAAACCGAATAAAAAACGAGAAGGGAGCGATGGTTATTTTCTTTCGTTTCCTACCTCTCTCGCTGTTCACCTCCCACGAACGCTTATATATGTTCTCCATACTACGCATATATATCTACTCTCGCCATTCTCGAGATTCTCCCTGGATAATTCTTCTTGCGCCACGTTAAATTTACGACTCGAGTGCTTCCTTATACTATGCCACACGCCTCCTCTTGGTGAGCTTATTTTTTTTTCTTTTCTACCTTCAACAAAACTTAAAAATGATGTAGGACAAAAAAAACGGTATCATTTAATTTCATACTATTAAATGTCTTGAGAATTCTTTCTCTCGTGTGATGGAACAATTATTTAATTAAATTTGTCATCAGCGTGGATAAGAAAATTTTATGGATTCATGAGGAGAAATAAAATGTGAGGGTGGATGTTTTTTTTTTGTAGTTTTAATAAATTTTTCTCGTACACTTTATGAAATTAATGTTTGAACTATGCGAGCTCACTCAATTCCAGTGCTACATCGAGATTATGTCTCGGTGTATGTTATCATCTCCAGGGGAAATGGAGGAATACATGAACAAATCCACTTATGTACATTGGTGTATACATACAAACTCACACATGAGAACAAACACCCCAAACACTTGACAGGGATGGAATAAACAGAAGACTCACCATTTACCCTTCTCTCTTACCATTTGCTACGGATTTTGTTGAGCACATTCATATTCGTGATCCTCTTCGTCGTACTTGAAATAATCATCAACAAAATAACGTTACACTCTGGGAATACACACGAGTATCTACAAATTATTTTTTGCGTTATTATTTCTATCTTTGATTAAGAGGAACAAGTGGATTTTTGTGTTGTAGATTTGATCTGTGAAGTATGAACAGGAAATGATGGATAGAGTTGTCGAATTTTGTTTTTGGTTGAGGATTTTAACAGATTTGATGGACATTGTGAAAACAGTTTTATCTTCTTGTCATTTTTATCGTAAAAATGATTGAACTTGTTGAATAGTTAAAAATTTTTACGTTGGTAGCTCTTAGAAACTGAATTTCTGACAAAATCACAAGTTGAAATTGTGCAAATGTTGAAAAAAGCACATTTTTTAGTAAAAATGAGTAATCCTTCGTTGATTCTGATCATTTTGTCATGTGAAATGATGAACATCTCCGTATTTCACATTTTTTAGGTCAAACTTGTTGTCTCCGACTTCTCACAATTGCTTCAATCAACAATAATGAAAATAGCATCATCATTACAGACTCTATACTCACTAAATTAGGTTAAAACTCTTTTTTTAACCTTAATTTAACACGATTATGAACTTAGTAATGTCCATCTATGCATCGAGAGTCGTCAGTTAAAAATTTTTATCTAACCTAAAATCTAAGTTTTTTCTAGTTAATATTTTTCACTCAATTGTGGAAATCGGTTTTCTAAATCAATCCTCATTAAAAACTAAGTCTTAATTAGGTTAATATCGTGACTCCTTCATATCAATTCCAGAATATTTGAAATTTTCTTAATTTTTACGATAACTTTTGTCTCTGGTGAGGTTAGAAATTCTTATCGAATCTTAAAATACATTTCCTGTCTGATTTTCAAAGTTTAATATAAAATTCGTTCAATTTTAGATGAACCCATTAAATTACGAGAATATTCATCGAATGATGAACCCTATCCATTCATTCTTAAGGAATATTCAACCGTGACTATCCGTCCGTATTGTTCCCGCAGCTGACTAACTCTGTAACATCTGGCGACGTCATGTGGGAAATTCTACAACCGAGTTCGATCGTGTTAACGGGGAAATTATACATCGCGACATTGCAATTTTTTTATTCCCACAAAGTCAAGTTCAATATTAAACTAAACTTTCATCTTTATCAACATAGAGATAACATTAAAATTTTTGTTTATACTGTAGAATTTTTTTTTATCAAGTTTATCTTGACGTGATAAATCAAACAAAATTTACAGACAAAACCACATGAAAAAAATGTTTGATTGCAATATTTAACGAATCATTCACCACTAACAATCTCGATAGAAACCATTTCTACTGAAAAACTAAACACTGAACACGTTTTTCAATAAAAAAAAAATCAACCCCCATTCCAACCTCAACAAAAACATCCTAAACTCTGTCCAAACAATGAAAACAACTTGAAAAAAAAAATTATTTTACCCTCAATAAAAAAAATTTTCTATTTCAAAAAAACTTTCCACGTTCAATTATCCACATACTACAAAAAAAACTTTATTCATTATTCCACCATTCCATTCTCACTAACGACCTCATCTATTCATAATCTGCAGTCCAAACATCAAAAAAAATATCACATTTTTTTTTTTTACTATCCTCACGTAACCAAACGTCAAAACTAACAAAAAAAAAACCCAACACACATCAAAACCATTTTCATTTCATAAATATTTATATATACCAGCGAATTGAGGATCACTGTGATGTGTAGCTTACGCGACTGCGTCCATGAAGATGAAAGGAAACCGATCGAGCGACGAGTAAGAGCGAGAGTAGTCATAAAGTGTAAGAGCAAGTGAGACACAATTTAAGAGTAACCCCTGGCAATGAATGTAGTGGAGGAAACGCACACACAACTCGCTTTTGCACAACTGCCTCTGTTGAATTTATTCACAAACATCCACATATGAATATTTCACCAAACGCAAACTACAAAAGATATGAAGACAAGTGAAGGGGAAAAATATAAAAATGTAAATGATAATTATTTTGATTTATGTTTAGATTTTAAAAAATTTTAATGAAATATTTTGATCAAATGATAAAACGGAAAATTGTGATGTCAAGATGTGCACGAGTATGAATTTATATACGAAATTGTGTGATAAGGTGATGAAAGTATTAAAAAATGTAAAAATGTGAGAGCTTTTCACTTGGCAAATTGATAATATCACTGGTACAACGTCACGTAGACTTTGTATATAACTTAACTCAACAGCGGGTTGTTATATTTCCTTCTCTTTCCATGTTTCACTTCCTCACTTAGTTCTACTCCACGTTGAATTCTACGAGCAGGCGTTTAACGATTTTCTCCTCTGTCGCCCTCTAGTACCACTGATTCGATCGATCACTCGTCATTATCGCTTGATAACCAGCTCTGATCGCACCATCCGATTAACGGAACGATTACTTAATTGAGTTATGCGCTACAATTTACATTGGTTAATTGAATTATTTTGGAGAAGGATCTGATGTTGATTTGTTTGGTAATTTTTGATTGGGAATTTACGTGTTGGGGGGGTTGTTTTTGTTGATTTGGACATTTTTTAACGGAAAAGGCGAGGTATTTTCATGGAAGTGGAGAAGGAAAGTTTTGAATTTTGGTTGGGAATTGTTTTTCTAAAATTTTTAGGTTTTTTTTAGCAGTTTTTAAGAATTTTTAAGAACAGTTTGATGATTATTTTTAATTCGCGTTTCGTAGCAATTTAAAAAATTTTTTTATTATTCACTTGTTATTTATAATGATGGTGCTCGTTTTCATATAAATGTCTGTGTTTGTGGAATCGTATAATTTACGAAGTCTGAGTCATTGACCTTATTGACTGTTCCGTCTCATAGTATCGATGAATGAATAAATGAATAAATAAATGAATGAACGAATGAATACGTAAGGTGTTGTTGGAATTGATTTAGGAGTAAGATATGGAGGGATACGATGAAAAAACTCGTGTAGACTTTGTTAGAGAAGAAATTCTAGTTGAAATAATTCACGTGTGAATAATTTTTAAGAATCTTTTTTTGGAGTTAATGAAACAATTTAAAGTCCAGACATTTTTTTTTGTCTCTGTTGTGATTCATGAAATTCACCGGATGAAGTTGGCATTCTACTGATGATTTATATTCATTTCGTTGTTATTTTTTTATATCGTTTTCATTTTTAAGTTAAAAAATTCTAGGAAACTTTAAAAATTTTTAATTTCTCTGTCAACAATTGTCAGTGTTTTAAAATATAGGACAGGAGTAAATATTTCAGTGGATTGAACAATTCGAATATGCAAAAGCTTAAATTTAACAAAGAATATAAATAATTAACAAAGTGCCGTTGGTATTTCCTCTGTTTTTGGATTTATCGTGACAATAAGTTCAACCACACTGAAAATTTTCGATAACTCTACTGCAGTATGTACCACTGGTGACGAATTTACATTCAGGATCATGAATAATAAATCACTGCAGAGAAAATCTCATGGTAAATTGATGAGATTTGGATCGCATTCAACAATGAAACCAGGAAGAAAATTTTCAAACTGGTTAACATTAAGACACGATCCCGAATCCAAAAATAATTTTTTATTAAAAATTAAAATTTTCTTTTCTTAGTCATGAACACAGAGAGATTAATTTTCTGCATCGATTCCTCTGGTATTTTTAAGTAATCACATTAACCAGTAACGATATTTAAATTTTTACAAAAGTGCCCAGGGCACGAGAGTTTAATAATCGATGACGTTATTTCCGTAGGCGACCATTTAGCCTTTGTTCTATCGTTGCACAAATTGTTGAAGGACAACAAAAACAAAACATTGACAATTACAATCTCCACAATACCAAATGAAATCAACTATGCTATTGAACATTGTTCATTCATTTGAGCTTTGTTTTTTTGATTAAAATAGAAAATTCATTAGATTGTTCATTAATTATTAAGTTTTTAAACAAAAGAAAGAAAATTAAAATCAATGAAATTGGTTCCCCGAAAATTCCTTTTGCAGCTATTCGAATCGAACAATACCGAATGAATTGAATTGTTTATTATGTTTATAAACAAACATTTAATGAATTTCGATTTGGTATGATTTAAATAATTATCGAAGCGATTTTTCATCGCAAAATTTCCGCAGCAATTTTCTAGATAATCTTCCTCAGATCGTATTTGTTTATAAATTCGGGAATTATCTTGATTATCACCATCCGTCTGGCAAAATCAACCCAAAAAAACTAAACACATGCATTAACAAATAATTAAACCCCCCGAGAAAAAAGGCAAAAAAAATAAAAAACTGAACACACCTCAATTGACTTCGATTATTGCCGAAAGGTTTTAAAACCGATCGCAGTAATTATCACTTCCGCTCACAAAAATGTAAAAAAAAAGGAAGCAGCAACAGCGGTAAAAAAAATACCAAATAAAGTGCGCGAGATAGAAATCGAAGTTCCAGGGGAAAGTGCCGGTTGCTTCATTCCCCTGTGACTTTACCGCCATTGGCCTTGTAGTTGATGCGAACTATAGTGCGCAATGAAAATGTCAGAAGAGAAGGGGAAAGCAATAACGGTGGTCGCGGGTGGGGTGACGCAAGAATCAGACAAAGAGAGAGAGCGAAGCAGAGCAGAGGCACGCGCGAACGAGTCCACCAGAGGCGACGTGAGTCTACAGCCGGGAACACTCGCGGACGCCATAACTGTCCGTGGGTTGTGCGGTGAATTTTCACAGTGCCAGTATACGTTTTACTGTCTTCCTATCGGCATCGACGTGTTCTACACTTGGACACCGGTTAAATATCATACGCCCCTCCTGTTCACCCTTCTCTTCAATTATTATTTTGTCCATTTTTAAATCAGTTTTTGTCCCACACAAAAAATAATTTTGCTTCCTCTCTCAACGTGCTGCAATTGTTTTACCTCCAAGCTGTCGAATTAAACATTCGAAATAGAAGAAAATAAAATATTCCACACAGATTTAATTTTTTCTGTCGGTTTTTTTTCTTTCTCATTCATCTTGTTTTAAAATTTTTGTAATAAGTGAAGTGCTTGAACCGGAATTCGATAAAAAAATTTTCTAAAAGAATTTTGTTTGTTTGCTGTTGATATTTTATTTTTGTCAAAATTTTTTTTTGTCCAACGTAACGACTTTGTGGTGGATAAATCCAACGAAGGTCTGCGGAATTTTACGGGAGAATTCGTTTAGCTGAATACACACGGTGAGTGACAATGTATGTATATGTGCTTGGTGTGTGGGAAGAAAGAAGAGACGCTGGTGAAATTTTTGTGTTTCTTTTTGGAGCGAAGTTTTTTTATCGTATGTACACATGTGAATCATTGCTATACAGTTTCATCTCTGGTTTTTTTACCCTTTACTTATTTATCCATTGAATACGGCAATGAGAATATTAATTTGCTATGCGTACACCTGAAAATTACCCTCAATAAATTTGTTGAGTTAATTCGTACGATATTCAATTGACTCTGGGAAAAATGGACAAGAAAAGCAGAATTTAGTAATGAGATTTTCTGAAATGAGAATTTTTTATTCTAATTTTTGTGTATATGCATTTGATAACTAAACTTGAAATTTAAAAATTCTAAGTAAAAAAATCATTTTCTAACTAATTTTTAGTTAATTTTCTGCACAATCGCGTCAAATTTTTAATGTTTCTAATTTTTGTGTAGTTGCATATGACAACTAAACTTGAAATTTAAAAATTCCAAGTAAAAAAACCATTTTTTAACTAATTTTTAGTTAATTTTCTGCACAATCGCGTCAAATTTTAGTGTCTTTAATTTTCTAGATATTAGTACTAAGAAAATCTTCGTGCAGCCATACCAAACAGTGAAACTCAATCAATTAAACTGCAAAAAAAATTTAATTATCACCATAATTAAAAAACATCACACTAAAACCTCAAAATTTATTCCTAGAAATATCTAGTTTACTAAAAATGAACAAAAACTAACAAAATACATGACAAATCTTATCATAAAATCAAAGCGTTAATCACTAAAAAAAAACGTAATGCAAAATCCGGGGACCATTATAATTGAAACGATCAATCAAAACTCAAACTAAAATATGACAGGAGTTAAATACAAACAGAACTCTACAAAGCGAGAAACCCGAAACAATTGTTATATTATATCAATGATTTCTCGTTTTGGCCGTTCATTTTCTAACTAAATAGACGGACAGACAGGTAAATGATATAAATTGGTCCAGCAAGCCATTCTAGAAATCACGTCGGACACAGGCGAATAAATAGACAGATTTTCCATTATATCATGGCATATTATTCAGGCTGTATAACACAACAGAAATATAATACCAGGAACGTATACAATGGATAAAGAATAATACCATAGGGATGAATATACAGAACGAGAATATTCCTGATTCATATCATCCAACGAAAAGGTTGGAATAACATGCTCTTCTAAATAAAGTAAATTCAGTTCGTTCCATCATTGTTATTACTATTCCATTCTTTTTCTTGACATCAATTCTCTCTCCAATTTAATTATCGATTCATTCAAATTTCAATTCTGGTCCTTAAAAATTTTATGACATGGGGAAATTTTGATGAGTTCAACTACAGAGAAATTTTTACTCTTCGAAAACGAAGTTTTAAATGTTCTTGGTAGTTGTCAGGACTATCGAATATTTTCTAAAAACGAATTGATCAGGTTGTCATCTCCATGACATTGAATGGAGCCTTTTGATGATTTTCGCTGGTTTTTTACTAAATTTATGCGCCTACTGTTAAAATTTTTCTAATGATTACAATAAACTTGTGGTAATTTCCTAGTTTTTGCTAAATATTGTGAATAATTCTTAAAAAATGGGTTACCAAGGCTAAAAATAGTTGAAGTAGATGATGGCAACTAATCTAATGATGTTTTATCCCACCTGTAGTGGTAAATTTTTGTCGATTTGGACTGAATCAAAGACCACACCTATTTTCTTAGCTTGGTTATTTTTCATTTTTACTTTCCACCCACTTCAACACAATGATAAACGTCAGAAAGTTACACGATCTACTGAATTATAATGCTCGAGTTGAACCCAGACAAATAAGTAGGCAGGTTTTTTTGGTTATTCAGTTTCGAAAAGTTATTTGTTTGAATGACAAACAAGAAATGTTTTAATCCAACGAAAAAAAAAAAAAAAACGGAATAGATAAAATTTTCCAAGCAAACTTTCTTCAGTTTCCATCATAATCATTAGCATCGATTTATTTTATCCTCCATATTTTATTTCTTATATATTTTACACAATTTTTAACATTAAAATTTCCATTGTACCATTAAAGTATTTCTCAATTATTTACGCAACTCCTAAAACTCTGTGAAAAATTAAAAACTTCCGAACGATTGAATAAAAGAAATTCGTTTAGCTCGCACTCAATTCCAAATAAATTTTTATCATCACTTGAAAATGAGAATTAAAATGAAAAATAAAAATTGAGGTAAATTCAAACTGAAAGAAAACGAAAAATAAATGAAGTGGACATATGAAAAAATTGTGAGAGTCAACACAATTTCCTGTACAATTTACCAACGTCAATATCACATCTACACACATACCATTTACACATACAGAATTGAAAATAAAAGTAGACTTTGAATCACATCACTGAATAGACTCAAGTTCTAAGAAGATGGTGGTAGAGCAATATGACCCAAAATAGATAAAAAAAATATACAAAAGGCGAGATAAAATGACGAGAGAGAAAAAATGGATAAAATTCTCTCAATACAACTCAGTACTTTGTATTGAGTTTGATGAAATTTTTTTTTTATATCAGCATTCATCTACGTTGACGACTCTCGAGTGTCAAATTCATTAATTCACAATTATCAAACCACGAAAAAAAGGGGCGAAAGTATATCAAGGTGAATACTTTTTTCTCCTTCTTTTTATTTATTTCGTCAATAAAATCTCGTTTCATTTCAATGGATCGAATCCTCTCGACCCATTATTCTAATTTATTAATGGAAACCCAAGATTTTAACCTGTAACCTTTTGTACAATAGAGAAATTAGCATTTTCTTGGGTATTGGACAGTTCAATAATTTTTATCAAAGGCAGATGATGATAACAATTTTTTCTTTTATATTTTCTCTGGTTTATTTTATTTCTTTTTATCTAATGCACACTTGGGTTATACATTGCATTGTTACTCTCATCGTGTTCCCATTTTTGTGAACGAACCTAATGAAGAGCCATTACAGCACTTTCATACTCGAGTTCTACACAACGGCAACATTGGATACACCACTACATGCAGGGTGGCTTGTTAATGTCTGCATAACTCACCTATCAAAAAGTGGAGATTGTTCGGTATTGTTGAACGAGTTTCAGAATTATATCAAAATATAAAAAGCCAGTGGGAATTTTTTTTTTTCACAATTATGTGAAATGTTTCAATGAGAAAAATTGTTGGGGGTTGAAATTATTTCTGGGTATGGTTCACCACATCGAAATAGTGTTGACATGGAATTTCTATTAAACGTTTTCTTGATGAACTGATCTGTATAAATAGAATGTGTGATGTATCAATTCTTGATGAAGAAAAAAAATTAAATCCAGATGTTGAAGTAGAAAGAATTGGTTGATGAAATGTGTCATATTCATTGGTAGAATATTTAGAACACTAGATGAAAAGCTATCGTTGATCAAGAAATATCTGTCACCTGTTTACTTTGTAAAGAAACTCGTTCAACACCTGTAACAGAAAATAATTTTAGTTAAAATGAGGTAAAATATTCGAAAATTCCACTTCTTTCTCTACCTTTCAACTCCTCCAGCCTTGGAAAATTTATGGCTATCATCGAAATGTGATAATCGATTAGATATAAAAATTCTTTACAAACTTATGAAATTTCTCTCATTCAGAACATTTTTTTCTCCCTAATATGACATTTGAAACATAAATTCCTTTTATTTTTATGTTATATAACAGTTAGTTGAAGGTGGAGAGTATGAAACTATTCAGAACTGTTTAAAATCCCACAATTTAATTTTAATTCCTCAATTTGAACATGTGTAAAATAATAACAAGCGCAGTAATAGATAAAGATATAGATAAGCAACGAAAACTGAGACAGCTGATTACAAAGAAGCTGGAATTTGCGTTTCTTTGTTCAGTTAAAACCAGCTGTGAAGAGCAGGAAAAAAATGGGGGATCGGAACAGCTGTCAAGAATGTCTCGTCTCATGCGGCGGTACATTGTTGGATCTCAGAACAACTCATCTTTCATGTCACGTGACACAGACAAAAGTATTTCTGGGGTCTTGAATGTAGTTCAGGTTAGAATGTTGAATTGATGTCCATTGTAGAACTTTGACGATGGGTTCAACTATAATTTGGTGGGTAAATTCTCCTTTCGTTTGTTGTCATGTGTATTGACAATCCAACAGAATTTATTGAAGAATAAGTCAATACGAAGAACATAACCAAGTTTTCGTAATTCTACCAATCAACAGTGATGTTATTTTATCAATACAACGCTGATCCAAGTGCAATTGACATCATCAATTATTGGCAGATGTAGATATGACATTGAAAACAGATCTACTTGATGGTGTTACGTAATCTGTGATGAGAGTTGATTCAAAAATAAATTAATTTACTCTTCATGTCATCATCAAACGCTGATGAGTCTCGTTCTACAAACTAAATTTGTTCAGATGTTGTGGACATATTGAGAACACTTTGAAAACCTCGATCAACAAAACAACTCGCTTCGTCTCGAGCAGTACAGCTGAGAAGATAATTCTAAAATTTAAATATCATGGGAATTTTTTATTTCTAAATCTCTTTGGAATAGAATTTTTGCAAGGAAGCTCTTCGGTTTAGCAATTCTATCACAGTCGATGCTACACATTTGAGAAGTCTTCGTTTTTCTCACAAAATATTTTCCATATGCTCTTCAACATCAACACTGGAATATTGAATAGAAATCTTTGATTTTCAGGGTTGAGTTATTATTTGGACACGTGTCATTAAATTCATACCGACAATATTGTTCTGTATTTGATATTTGAAGTTTAAAACACTACATCAACATCCTTCCTACTCAATTCACTGTTGAATTTTGAAGGGAAGAATAATGAAAATAAAACAATGAATAATATGACTTCATAGTGAATGGGGACCCACCCAACAATCAACTTCAGTGAATGCTTAGCTCTTGTGATCGTCCCACGTTTTCGGGTGTCCATCTGTTATAAGTTTTGTATATACAAATGAATAATTGTCCTGTTTACAATTGTTGGTGGAATCATTGACCATGTCACGTGTAATCTAGAGAGTTTTTCCATTTTTTTTTCATCGAGAGAATGACGACATTTTGGACATAACCTCAAATTTTGTCATCTTGTGAATTCACCAACAAGGAACATTTCTTTGTACACAAGATTTTTACTGTCTCGAACATCCAATGTCTCAGGATTGAAGATCCACCACCAAAATTGTCATGATTTGAATGTTAACCTCAAAAATTCTCACGAATCTTCAAGTTCAACAGAGATTATCCATTGAATCCTTCGAATGATGTTTCCAATGTTTGTCAGTCCTACACAAAACGAAAGAACAATCTCATATTCAACATGCCAATCATTTAGAAAATATTGCAAAGTGATAAACTTAGAAATATAACCTCAAATAAATATTTTTCTCTTTGAATCATTGTTGACAATACCTTGAGCTCATCGTTGTCCTCATATTGAACTTCCTACGTATCCAAATAACTCTTGAATTTGCGATTGTCTGTCAATATTACAAATACCATCGAGAAGTGTGATTGCAATCAGTGATGGAAAACCGGATTATTGCATCGGTGCTCAGGACCCCAAGGCATCCATTTCATCAATGATCAAACACAGTGACGCACCATTTGAGACTGTTTGACAATCAAAGGTGGATTCGGGGCCATATTGACCACATTACTCGTCTCCGATGACGAAATATGGTAATGGCTTTGAAATGGAATCTTGAACAAATATACAAAAATACTTTCACTGAATCATTAAAATTATTCTATGAACAGTCGTGTCGTCATTGGGTGATTTTCAATTCTTCTAATCTTTATCATTCTCATTACTATTCAGTAACCAATGAAATTATCTTCAAGACAAAAGTACAGAATACGTTTGCATTCACAAGAGAAATTGATGAGACCTGAAAGGTAAACAAACGACAGATGAATTGTCAATTGTTCTATTCTTTGTTGACTTTTATCTCGCAAATTCATTTCAATTATCAATAGTATCAATAAAAAATCATCAAACATTTACTTAACCAAACAATTTTTATCCAAATGAGACAATAGAAAATAGTCAATCGAACATAACCAACAAATTCCTCAACACCAACGTTTCAATATTCCTCTAACAACGGACCAAATAATTTCCTGTAACTCTCTCTCATTATTTATCTGTCTCTCAATGAATTTTTCATCACCAAGCAACTTTCAATTAAATTGACGAATTCACTAAAACCAAATACATCACAATATGAATTACTTCTTGATCGTGAGAGTAAAACGAATTGAGTGGACTATAAAACTCGAACACGAACTACACAAATTTCATTGCCACATCCAGAAGCTGTTCTTACATGTTCGCTATCTAGTGCCAATGGCCTGGGTGTGCCTCATGATGTCGTCGAGTGTCGATATATACATCGGATCGAAACTCGTAAATGACCGGACGATGTACTGTACACATGACATATATGAGCTACACCAAGAGAGAAAGACAAAAATGAAATAAAAAAAAGGGAGCACTTGAAACGTGTCGAATAATCTGTCCACATTTACAGTTGAAGACTCTCCCTTCATCCGTACATCCGTTCCATCCTTGCTGCACCCGTTTTACACACACACCTACACATGCACAAAAAAAAATACAGATATACAAACATAAACCCTTTCATCAAATCCGGATGTCCATTTTTCAAAATAAAAAATTCTGCAAAGCGAGAAATAGTTCGTTGAACTTTGACAATTTTTCATATCTCACTTTGTTATCGGTTGATTTATCATTTTGTTGTCTTTTGAATTTTCTTTTTTTCGTGCAATATTTATAAAGGTGTGCGAGAATTTTTTGTTATTTTGTAGTTTGCTGTGATGTTTCTGTGGATAAATATTTGTGAGAGAATTAATGTTGAACTCAGATTCATTCGTACGTAATTAATTACGTCATTATGATGATTTCATTGAGGACTTGATAGCGGTGGAAATTTAATTTTTTATTTTTATTTACCTACAATAATAATGTCAAATGCAATTTTGAATTTAATCGTTTCATAATTCACTTTTATTTCGTTATGCAATAATTGGTCGTTTGAATATTTAATAAATTATTATTGAAAATTATTCATAAACAATTATCAATTTTTCAACAACAATTAATCGTGGCTTGAAGCTGTTCATTTGCTTGACCAGAATTGATGAGTGTGAAATGATTAGGGAAATATTTTGATTTCATCTTTTGTCGATCCTTGCAGTGGACCCTCAGTAGTCAGGAAAGGGGTCCAGTGGAAGAAAATTGAGGTTATGCTGTATTAAAAAATTTGTTGATGGGGTTGTTGGTGGATGATGTAATGATGGAACTAAACTATTGAAATAGAACTTAGTGATGTTAAAAAGTCAATTTAAAATTCACGATAGTGAATGAATTCACAATTTTAATTGATGTCATCAAGTTCAGATGTTGCCAATTCATCAATGTCATAGTTCACAATGCATAAAATAATCCAACTCTCTTGACATACTTATTAAACATGAATCGACTCTGTAGTGATATCCGTTCTAGGAATGAATAAATAATCGTATTGCATTAGTTACATTTTGTAAATAAAATTGTTGAAATCTCTGTCACGTTTTATGAGTTTGTTATGCATCTTGTCACGAATGTTTTGTCAATTTTACGATAACCTGTCAACTATTTTTATTTTTGTGCATTATTTCTCTCTACTGATTTATCTTATCTACTTCACTTGTGACTCATTCGTTGATTCATTCACAGAAGACTTACAAAATAAATTAATAAATAAATAAATTATTTCATGTATATCATTGCGAAATTTTTTTTCCAGTGCAACAATCGAATCAAACAAATTTTATTTCATTGGAAAATTATCCATTGAAATCAACAAAAAAAATTTCAAATATCAATAGCAAAACCAAAATCTTAAAAATCATAAAAATTAAAATTTTTATCACAAAAAATTTTCTCCACAACCCCCAAAAATCTCAATTCCACAAAACAAATTCCCCCAAGCCCAAAATCAATTTCTCTGATTCAATTGTGTAAACAATTTCACAAAATCACATTCTCTTTATTTTTATTCTGTTTTCAAGGGACTTGTGAAGGACACGTCTAACGGTTTTCGTTTCGGGTGTTTGTCATAGTTGAAAGATGAAGACGGGGAAGCAAAAAAAAAAGACGGTCGTTGTGTGTCGTATGTTTTTGTTGGATCGTGTGTGAATGAATGGCTGCCGGTGTTTGAGTTGTTATGAATGAGCTCAGGAAAGGCCTGAAGGCACATGTGTCTCTCTGCTGCCTCTGAGTGAAGCTTAAACTTGTTTCTTATGCTCTAATACCACACTATATCTATATATAAACATAAATGCATGTGCATATGTCTATTGACAATACACCTGATACAAACACTACTGAAACCCCAACTAATAGAAAGAAGTATGTCAAGATAAACGCAAAGATGTTGATTGTGGGTTTTATTTTCCTTTCCTTCTTTTTTTTTTCATACCACCAACGCACGATAAATAATGTTTGTATAGAAGTTAAAGAGAAATTTATTGTGCAATATTTTTTTATCAATTACGTAATTTTTATACTTAGCAATACATCCGGCGTGAATCACTAAATTTTAATCGGAATTATCTTTTATTGATAGAACTTGTGGAGGAAGAATAGAAGATGAAATTATTATTTTAAAATTTTGTTTGTTTATTGTTGGGTTGTTGTTATTTCGATTGATGGCATTGTTGAGTTCCTTATTTTTATTTTATTATTTGGATGGGATTTAACTGATGATTGGGCTCTTGATTTTAGTAAAAATTTTATTTGTTTTATGGAATTTTTAGTATTCAACAGCAACAAATGGGTGGATAGAAATTAGAAGAATACGTTAGATGTTGTTAATTGTAATTGTTTAATAAAAAATGACGAGTTTAGGATAAAATTTTTCTAAAATTGTGGATGAATTGTTTGTGGTTTTTTGATTTTGATGGTAAACGGAATTTTAGGAGGTTATGTTTGCGAAAAATAAAATTGTCGATGTGGAAAACGATTGCAAAAATAATAACGATTGGTACAATTTTTAATTGTTGTTGTTGTTGCTGTTATGATCTTGCGTAGTTCGTCCATTTTTGTTCCACCTCCTTCTTTTTTTTTTCGTCTCCAGACAAACATTCGTGAACTGTTGTTATCCCGGGTAATTATTCAAATTAAATTCTAAATATATTCGCGTTGGTGTTGGTTGAATATTTATTTTGTCACTGCATTTTTATTTTGTTTCTCGCGGTTATGTTTGGTGAGAACATCAAATGTTCAGCGATGTTGGTGTGGTCGTTATTATTTAAATGAGCGAAGTCATTTTTATCTTACTGAACAGGCTGGATTTCTCTAGATTTCAGGTAGAATTGTTTAAATAACAACAATATCCATATAAAACCCCTTGAAAATATTTATAAAAAATTGGAAACAATTTTATCAAAGTCTTCATACGATTCTGATGAAATTCGGTGCTTACCACATTTATCAAAAATTTATTCGTTTTCAAAATTTAATTTTCTGCACACAAATTAATTTTCAAAAATCTAACAATAAATGTTTATGTAAAAATGTTTTGCCTTTTTTTTCTGTCATGTGATACATTTTTATTTAAAATGAGAATTGAACTGTACAAAGCCAAATGTAAATTTTCAGCAGAGTATTTTACACGAATACAATGGAAGGAATTTATTCGCACATTTTTATTTTTATTTTTGAGTTCACTTTGTGGTATTTACAACATGGCTTTTTCCAAATCTCATGCTACACTGATAACATGACACAAACACATAAATTTTACAAAACTGTCGAGAGTAAAGTTTATATAGAATGAACAATGCGATTCTAACACGAGTTTTCCTGGTCGAAGTTTATTTCACGACTTTTTCGTTCACTTGCCAAACTTTATTTTCTCTCTGCCATTATCTATTTTCGAGTGAATCATTTGATTTTATTCACTCGCATTCGTTGAAATATTCTTCGTTTCCACTAACCCACATTTTCACTTTTCATAATTTTTTATTTACCAAATTTTTTTTCGTTGGTCAATGGTAACAAGTTTCATCATTTGTGAATATTTTTATTCATTCCACGAAATATTCACCGTTACGGTTTATCACATTGACAAATCTCGTTTGCCCTTCAGTTGTGACCCAAACTCTCATTTGTGATATTTGCGTGCACACACTTGAGAGAATAAAAAAAAAGGAACAAAATAAAAAACAAAAACTTTCGCTCACGCTGAATCATCCATGTGAATTTTTTCCTTCACATTATCCCCTCATTCTTCTCTCTTTTAATGATAAATTTTACATAACAACACAATCATACAATTAATTCATTTATTTATCAAATAAAAAATATAAAAATTACGTCGCACAATTGTCGTATTTATTTTTCTATTCATAAATAAAATTTATAAACGTTTTATCAATTGATAAGTGAAAGAGGAGGGTAAAACACAAATGAGATATGAACTGTACGATATTAATAAACATTTTATTTATATTTATTGTTCTGCCAGTGCAGTACTGACCTTGGCTAAAATTATCAGTTCAACGTCAAAGTGATTCAAGAAACAGAGGGAGAATAAAACAAAAAATAAACAGCAGAATTAATTATTGAGAATGAAGTAAGATATGAAAACTATGAATACATAAAATACCAAAATGGTATTTATACTTTAAAAAAATAATAACAGAGAAGTTTTTTTTAATAATAAAAGTAAATTTACGTTGGTGTACAGACACGCACATGTGTTTTGCGTGCGTTTTTTTCACTCTTCATTATTTTTTGTACAGTTCAATTCGCTCATCCTCTTTGTGTCGTTTGGGCTTTCACTGTGTTGATATTTTTTGTTCTCTTTATGTATTTCGTTTTGGTCGTATAACACGCAGCCGTATATAATGTTTGGAATTATGTGAGAATATGGCACCGACTATTTTGGTAATTCGATCCTGTACTCTCTACCAACACTATTAAAACCGTCTCGCGGTGCTCATTTTGCAATTGTAATAACTTTCATTTTTTATATGAATATTTGTAGAGCTATGAATGTAGTCAATTGGTACTTTTCGAGTGTTCAATTTCACTGAGAATGGAGATGAAAAAAAAATTCTGCGATATATTTTGTATTGTTTTTTTTTGTTTTCAATATTGTGTGATAGAGTTGGGATGTTAATTATGTTTTTGAACAACAATGGCTTTGTGTGTCTGGTGGATAAATTTTGGATGTGTTACACACGCTCGACACATGTTCATTTATGTTGTGCAGAAGCTTAAAATGTTGATTTTTATTTTTGTGAATCACTCAATTGCTGCTTTTTTTCTTTGTCGGTGAACGACTGTGGAAAAAATTGTTTTAGATTGGGGTTTTTTCGTCTGGACATTTGGAAATATCCAACGCAAATGAAATAATTTTTCGGATTATAATTAACGATTGTAACAAATAAAATCGAAATTATTTCGGTTTTTGAAATGTTTTTTTTTTTTTTTTTTTTTTAGTATGAAAATTACGAATTTTTGAAACCAGCCGTAGAATATTTTCCGGATGATGTAAATTGCGAATTTCTTTTATCGACATATGAGTAAATTTATAGAACATTTTCAATTAGTTTGAAAGCAAAATAACTCAAGATAAAATTCTATGAAATATTACAAATGGATGAAATTTTTTTTCTATTTTATTTTGGTGAGTTGTTTCAAACTCAGAAAAATATGATGCTTAATCACCATTACTGTATGAGTGTCATTTTTATAAAGTGGTGTGTTTGAGATAAGTTTTCCCTTCAGAGAATTGCGAATGACACAATTTATCATTGAAATTATTTTTTCTTTTTATTCTCTTCACATTAATTTTTTACAAAAAAAAATTGTCTGTTTGATTTTCATTTTTATTTCACTATTGTTCTGCTATTTTATTTATGTTTCTCGAATGATGGGTGAAGAGGTACAGAGTGAAAAATGAATAAAAAAGAAATAAGAAAGTGAAAAGAAAAATAAATGAAGCAGTTCACACTACACCGACATTTTGCACTGCAAAATGTCACTTGCATCACTGTTGATAACATAGAACGACGTGAGCGTAAAATGTCTCGTACATTTGATATTTCACATAGAGTTTACGATTTCATTTTTATATTAAAAAAAAAAAATATCGCACAACTTTGCAGTGACTCATTACATCAAAAATAGCCGACAATTTTTTTGTTTGAAAAAACGTGATGATAAAACCAACAGACATGAAAGAAAAAAGGGGAGGTGAAACAACAAAAAATATACACAAAAAAAAATTGTAAAATCTCTAAATGATCGCGATAACGTTGGACAGAGAGAAAAAAAAATTTTTCATGCTCCCTTTTTTTTTTCTTCACTGTCCTGTGTACTCTTTCACGACTTTATCTTATCCACTTGTAAGATAAAAATGTGTATGTAATTACCGTGGAAGTTGGGTTCTCCATGAATATTTATCATTCCATATAATAAATGTCAAATTGAAGAAAAAAAAAATTGTTTTACGTAATTCAACGAAAGTTTGTGGTAAAAAAATTATTCCAGCTCATCTAAATATTTTTCTGCACTGAGCAACGAATTTTTTCCAACATAAATTGAAGGATTCAACTAAACTTTTGCGGTTTTTGTTCAATCGACTATCGAAAATATTTTCACCCATTCATCAACAAAAAATTAATCGACAAAAGCACAAGACCCTTCGAATTTCCAAATAAATTCACATTTTAACCTCAGAATTTTCAAAATTTCTTTTCAAAAATGTCAAAAAACTAAAAGTTGGTTCACAAAAAATTTTTTGATAGCCTAAATAATGTGCAAAGTGTGATAAACCATTGCACATTTGTGTCATCTGTCGTCATCAACGCGTCATTGTCATCTTCGTTCTCATCGGTTCAACTTTTTTTTTTTCTGTTATTTGACTTGGCTGACGAACCGCAAGTTTAACGCACATACCATGGATATTATTGCATACCACAAAGAGTGTGTGAGACATCGTTTACTGTATAGTGTGCTATTAATATATGTATATACATGGCGCTCTATTACTCTTGATTAAGTCTATTGGCTTGGGGTGCAAATGGCATTGCGCGATAACGAACACTCAGTTAAACACTAAAACTATTTCAAGTGATGATTGGTTAGAAGAACAAGATGAAAATCACAACAATATCAACAAAAATTATCATTTCATTTCGAAAAAACGCTCCAATAATCACAAAACTAAATCGAAGAAATTTTTACTAAAATTTTTTAGCATTTAGTTCTGCACTTTTCACAAACACAAAATGGCATCGCTAAAATTTTACAAATTTCTTCTAGTTTTTTCAAAATTTTAACTAAAAGTTAGTTAATTACGAAAAAATTGATAATTTTTGTTTGTTAATTTCTTGTGTGGTAAATTTTTTGATTTTATTTTTGATTGTGATAATGCAAAGATTGCGAAACAATTTGCCAGCGAAGAATTAAATAGGAATATGTGAGTGTGAAAAAAGGGTGAGGTGGAGACACCGAGGGGAGAGAGGAAGAGTTTTGCTGGCGTCCTCCCCCGTCATAGTTATTTATATCGTCAAAATGGGCGCACCACATGGCTTGGGTGTCTTGCGCCATGCAAAGCCACGACTGCACTTTGAATTACGGATTGTAATAAACCTCCTTCACCTCTTTCACATTTTTCGCCCCTTCCTTCATCTCATCCACCTCCACCATCTTCATAACATCAAGTCTCACATATTTTCTTCCCTTGAATTCAAATGTTTATGCAAATGCTTTTGATAGCTCACGTCATCTCCGAGTAATCTTGAGAAAAAAAATCGACGTTGACGTTTTTTTTCTATTTTTGCGAGTCTTTTTTTCTGCTTATTCTTGAAATTGAACACTTCGTATATTCATATTATACAGAGTGAGTATTCATACTCGTGTCAACTTCAATATGAAGATCGTATGCAGTTGGAGATTATCTTTGCATATATGAAATATGAAATGGGAAGGAAAAAATATTTTAGGATGGAAAAAAAATTGTCTACGATGGTTTTTATGGTAGGAAGAATTCTTGGTTTTCATTTCAAGTATTGGGACAGAGTTTATCGGACTCCTTTTATAGATTTCGTTATTAAATTCGCGTTTGGTTCGAGATTTTAGGCATTTTAGCTTCACTCCTGGCGTATTTAAGGATTTCTACAGTTAGAAATGAGTTAAAAAAATAAATAATTGAATGATTTATCGATGATGTGATGTTAAAAAACTCTTGATTTTATTCAATAATAACAATGAAGGTTCGATAAATCTTAAAAATGTTCATGTGGCACTAAAAATGACTAAATTTAGCGATTTTTATGTTAAAATTGTCATTCTAGGATCATAAATTGACATGTGCGTTCAGTAAATTTCAATTATTCAAGAACTAGAAATGACAAAAACAACTTCATAAATAAATATTCATCTGAAAAATAAACTTTCGCACATTTCACACTAATTGTAATATAAAACCAACTCACATCCTAAATCACCAAACATATTTTCAACTGAGAGATAAATTTTTATTTACAACACTAACTAAAAGTTACGAGGTCGACTAGAACTCCAACATCGATACATCGATCAATTTTACATATACAAATACTAAACACGACAAAAATCCCATAAAAATCATAATTTTATCTTCTTCATTAAAATTCATTTAGTTTATGTTTAAAATTCTCGCAAATTTTTTTATTTCTACATTAAAATCACCACCACAAAATAAAATGTAAAACACATCAATACTTTTTCTCACTCATTTCCATTTCATTATTCACCTCACATGTCATTATGTAAATGAATTTGTCATTTTTCTATTCTTCTTCATTACTAATTTTTATCCCTTCTCAAACCGTTGAAATTTGAATGCATAATGACAATTTCTTGTGGGTTATACATTTTAATTTAGTCATATATGTAACCGCCAACTCATTTGTCGTGGCCAAGTTTATAAGTGTGAGAAGCTGAAGAAGTTTATTTTATTGTTTGCGTCATTTCGTGACGTGGCCACAATCATTTTGCGACTCGAGATGAAAGTGATATTCACAATTGTATAAAAGAATATATAAAAAGAGGTAAAATAAAATTATAATGTACATTAATGAACATGTCTGAACATGTCTTTTGTATTTGTAAAGTTGCAACGATGAAGAAAAGTAGAGCAACGATAAAATTATTTAATCGTGAAAGATCGTGAAAGATGAAAGAAATACTGTGACGAAAGTAGGAAGAAAAAAAAAAAAATACCGAAAATAATTATGATAATAAAAATGTACGGAAGAATAATAAGATTTCATGAAAGTTCAAGATTTAAACAAATATTATCGTTAAACTGAACACCCCACGATTATTTTATGTTCCCAAATGTTTTCTTTGTTTTTTTTATATAGTTTATGACGTGTTCGTTGTACCAGGAAGTTTGGGAATATTTGAAGAGCATGAAAGCCAAATAAGTGTTGGAGCTGCCATTGCTAGAGAAAAGAAATAAATGAAAAGAATTGAACAAGAAAAATATTTTTCCTCGCGTGAATCAATAAACATAAAGTCGAAATTTATTCGATTGGTTTTTTTTAAGTGTTGGATGAAATTGACTTAGAAATATTTTAATCAACAATAAAAATTTTAATGTTGCTTCATTTTATTTTTGGTATTAAATTTTTTTTTTTTCTTTCACTGATGATACTCGATGCGTAAGGATGTCAATTGTTACGGTCGTTCACATTAATGACGTGAATCAGTAGATTGCATTTAACTGAATCAACAGTCCGTGAGGTAGATAAATATATTTCTTTATCATGCATGAAATAGAATCGTTCTATTTGTGTATTCGTGTTTATATAGATTGTGATAAGTTGATTGTTGAAAGGAACAATGAGTTGGTGTTTCAACATAAACTTTGCAACAGATCATCAGTTATCTTTCAACACGATCGAATTTTATGACTCATCTTTGCATTTTGTGTGACAATTAATTTCATATGTTCACATAAATGAGAAGTATGAAAGAATTTAGTTGAATTCAATTAGTTGATAATTTTTTTAGTTAAAAATTTCCATCAATTTAACAATAGAATTCTGAAATTTAAGTTTTTCATTATTATTTCGATTTTATTCAACATGAAATGTACAGGATTAGAATTTTTAGAATTTTTCAGTAGATAAAATTTGAATGAAATGTTTTCGTTCTTTGCAGTAATTTAATTTTCAACATTTTATTTTTATCTAAATGACTGTGGGAAAAGGACAGATGTGGTTTTAATTTATTTTTTGATTCATTATCAGAGAGTACCTCAATGAATATGAATGTTTGAAGATGCATGGATATGAATTTATATTCATATTCAAGCGAGTTATGTGGGATCACGTAGACGCAGTGTCGTTGTGCCTGAACAGCTTGATAGCAAACCTGATTCCATCCACCTGGTCGATCTAAAATAATAAACAAACTAATTTTATTCATGAGTTGAACTAAGTTCGGCTTTGGCTTAATGAAATTTTCATTTACTTCATTTTCTCGGTAGTCAGAACCTGTTTGAACACAAATTTTTTGTTCGAAAATTATAAAATACAACCCAAAAAATATAAATATTGATGAATTATCCATAAATCGAACTTTTGGCAGACAAAATAAGTCAAAAATTTTGATTTCTATCTACTTAATCTCATTTTTAATATTTTTTTAGCATTTCTAACCTAAAAATTGGCATATGACGTACTGAATAGAGAAACTTGTGACAATTTTTCCCTAAATAAGAGCACAAAACTTCTTTTTTAAGCTTAAAAAACACAAATTCTTGCTGGAGTAATAAATTTTCATCCAACAATGACGCAATAACAATTAATTCGAAGTAAAGAACAGAATCAGCTCAATCGCAAGTAAACTTCAAGCCTTCAACAGTGAATAAAACTCTCTCAACTATTTACACAACATCGTAATACAGATAATGAATATTTAGTCCCATTAATTAAACAGGCAGAACTAAACACATGAATCGCCTATCGAAGCACAACAATGCTGCTTCCTCATTGAAATAACTTAAACGTGACAAATTGCTTTGACAAATAATTGGCCAACAATATTATTGACTAAACTTGATAAACAATCGCTTTTCACGTTCATCGGTTCATTGTTCAACCGCAGATGAACGTCACAACTTCAACTACTCTAACACAGCCGAACTTGATAATTAAATTCCACACCGTCCTGAAAGTTTAGTCACTTCTATATGCCCACTTTTAAATTACATTCAACGACCATGTCATGTTAAATGATGAGCAGTCAGTTGATAATCACCGATACTTATGCCATGCACACGCATAACTGCTCATGAAAACAGTCAAAATGTTCAATCGATTTTCTTTCCATCCATCATCAACATCAGATTAAACTTGGTGAGTGCTAATCAAAATTATTTGTTTGATGAAGAATGATTTCACACAAATTCTTAGAATCAATATCTTTAGGACTTGGCATTTTTAAAAAAATTTGATCCATTGGAGCAGCTACTAAGTGCATTTAAGAAATCTAAAATAGTTGGAACGAAGTAAACTTTTCGACAAACATCAAATTGTTATGCTAATTTTCTGTATTCTGTTTGTTTCCTCAATAATTTTTACAGATTTTTGGTTAAATATTGATTTTTTTCTATTATCAGCAGTTAGTAAAGTATAAAATCGGAAATTTTAAGGATTTTTAGTCGTTGAAAATTAATTTTCGAATGTAATTTTTTGTTAATATTCAAAAGATACAAATTTTTAAGGCACTGCGCATTCTCTCTTGATCTTTTCTAAAATTCATCATCCAATACCAATCGAATTCATCAATTACCAACTAAATTTTTAGTTATTCAAATAAAATCAATTTTCACTATTTTATTTATATTCTCTAGTGCTACGATATCAACCAACGGAAATATATAAACCAAGAACACTCACTCTAGCAATACCAAATTGGTTAGAATTAACTGATATCATCTTAGAAAAACGCTAAAAAAACCTTAGAAAAATTCTAACTTGGATTTTTTAACGATTGAGAGGCTGGTTATTCAATTACAAGATTGAATTCAGTTCTAGATTGATCTAATGCTCATAATATTTCGCTTTTGTTTATGAATCAAAGCTCTCGATAAAAAATAGAAAATTATTTAATAGTCAACATTTGCATATGCATAACAATCCATTCATAATCGCATCGGGATCATTCAGTTATATAGTCCGCTGTAATTATAATTAGATACTCATTCTCCAGTAACTACTTAGTGAGCTACTTCAAGAAAAGAAAAAAAAACATCTTCCCTCACATATGAAGTCTGCCTTGAAATATCATTATCGTGGTCGTACAATTATAGTAAAATTATACCAAGACATAAACGTTGAAGTCTGAATAAAAAACTGACAAACTATGAAAATGATCAATAAAAAAAATTCTATTCGATAGTTAATAATTATACACTAGAGAAAATCATGTTCATATAATTTTTACAACAAATTCAAGGATTTTTCCTCTGCTTACTTCATCAAATTTTAATCCAAGTAAAAATGTTTCACTTTAATTAAAATCTCAAAAATTTATCTGAAGTATCGTTGGATGGTGTTGCAACATTTACTGAAATTATATTTTTCATTTAGATGGGAAAATGACAAAAGTCATTGAGGAAATGGATAAAAAATTTGACCTAGTGGAATGGTAGGAAAAGAGAATTGAAAATTTTGTCTTTTTTCCATATTTTTTTTAACGTCACGTGGTCTTTCGCACAATGATTCTTTCATATTGGTTGACTATATGAACATCCATAAATGCGTCTACTGTTCTCTCATCCGTATGTTTAAGAATTGTTTCTTATCATACCGGAAAAGTGATAAAAACATTTAATAAATGAATGAACAAATTTTTGAAGAATGATCCATTTTTTTGCTTTGATTTCAATGAATGAATTTATTGTCCATTTTGTATTTTGTATCATTTCCTGTAACATCAATATTCATATCATTCATCTTATCATTTCAATGAATAGTTATTAACTTTTTTCATTTATTTATTTATACATAAATTATTTAAGTCAAAAACTATCACGTGGGAATGTGATTGATCATCAACAAATTGAAGATTTATGGATTGATAATTGAACAACCCACGTGAAACAATAAAATTCTCATATTCATTAAAATATTTGGAAATAATTTTTTTCACTATTTTATTTGTTTCATTTCTATACATCACCCACCTACAGTTGTTATTGAGAAATGAAACAATGACGGTGTATGATTTTTTATATAATTTTGCAGTGTGGGCGTTGGAGAATTTCCTCTTACATCATACAACCATAAAGACGTCTGTTATTAATTATCATGAAGAGAAAAAAGCATAAAAAAAATTATTGTCGAATGTACCGAGATGTGCAAAAATATTTTAGAGAGTTTGGTAAAAATGTTTGTGACATTTTCAATAATTTTTGCAAGACGATAACGAAATTTTTGAAATTTAGTAGAAAATTCCAATTCTTCATCAACTTTTTTCGTAAACTCCTCTTTGTCAGTCTTGATCAATTTTTTTTTTCTATTTAATTCCATCCTCGTTGGTGATGGTAAAGAGTTGATAACGAGATAACGAAGATAATTCCATAGTCAAAACTAATTTATCATAATTAAAAATAAAAGAAAATGTATTGAGAAATTCTGCATTGAATAATAAAATTTCCAGACTTTAAACGAAGTGAAAACTTTTTTTTCATCGTGGCATTATTAACTCTTCGCATAATACAAAATAAAAAATATTTCACAATATTAATGTGATATTGAATGAACTATTTTCGAATGTCTACTGAGAACAATGAAATCATGAAAAATAATTGTCAATAATTTCCCAGATAGAGTCAGGACAGTTGGTTGGAAATTGTCCATTATGTAATAAATCCCAAACAAAAGACAAAGTTCGAATTTACTCTGTGTGTTCCAAACTCCCTGCAAACTTTTAAATAAAATCCAATGAAAACTAAAATCACAAATAATAACAAACAACAAAGTTGGATAACAAATAAACAAATAAATGAACAATTCTAATTATTGAATTTTTCTCTGTTACAGATTGAAAGAACATGATATGATTGAGAGAGAATAGCCAACTGCAAAATGAAGATCACCACAGTGCTCGTTTTAATTGCACTTGTGCCATTAATTAATGGTGTAAATTTACAAGAGGATGATCTTGTGTTTGATGACGTTGGTGAAGAATCATCACAATCCTCAGTGATAATAAACGATAAATATCACGAATCAAATTATGAAAATAATAACAATAAAAATTCTAACAACAATAATAGTAATAATAATAATGAAAATAATAAACATGAGACTATTGAAAAATTCTGGGGTGTGTCTGACGCTGTTGCAACTGTTGGGCACATGTTCAAGTTGAAAATACCAAAACAAGCGTTCAGTGGCAGTGTCGATCATTACGAGGTGAGTGCTTGGGTAAAATAAACTCTGGCCCTATGTTTCACTTGTTGAAATTTTGCCAAGAAACCAAAATGTTCTCCGTCCTTTTTTTCTTCTTTTGTAGTCTATTTTTATTGACCTATTGTAGTCTGTGAATTTTTTTTATCCTCAAGATTTGATGCGAACAAAAGTTTCATAATTATGTAGAGGTTATGTCAACATTTAATGGCAAAGTTTCAACGTTAATGTCAATTATGAAATGAAATTTTCGGTTCAATGGAGTGAATTAAATGAAGATTTGAAAGATCTCTGTGATCATAACACAAAAGCTATCATGAACTTTCATCATTGTGAAATGAATCGATATGAAAGTGAAAATAATTTCGATATTTCTTTTCTTTTATTGTCTCATCAACTCGGTCTTTTTTTCATTATTACATTCATAATTACAGGCACAAATTACTGACGACAAAACCAAATGGTTGTATTTCGATGAAGCAGCTTCAACATTGATGGGAGTACCATCAAGAACAGACATCGGTTTACATCATGTTAACCTCAAAGCTTATGGCACATCTGGTGATATTGCCAACGATGTATTCAACGTTAAAGTCGTACCCGAGAAGTTCGATCGTGTTAAGCACAAAGATGGAAAGGTATAAAAACGTATTCAATCACAAGAAATAATTTAGAAAAGAGGAAAAGAACAAGTTGAATAATTCTTTCAATGTCCAATCGAAGAATTCCAACCAGACTTTCACAATTATTTTTCTCTCAACTGGAATTAATGGAGACAATTCAATTTCGTTGCTTGTATTGAAGTGAATTGGAATAAATATGAGACATTTCTGTTTCATTGTTTCATTTTATTTGGAATTAAGAAAGAAAATATAATTCTGAATCAAATTAATGAAACGCAAAGTTTTTGTTTGGTTAGGATTGAATTTATAATAGGAAAGTTAAGTTCTGATGAGAAGCATTTGAATAAATATTGAATATTGATTTATAACTCGTAGAATAATATTAACTCACAATGAGAAATTGAGGGAAGAAATTCATTCAACTTTCCAATCCCAACATTTTATCATAGACCACTTCATCTTCGTTATTGTTAGAATGAAGGAATGTAAAGAGCATGAATATATCATGATGATCAGATATTGAACCACCAAAATAACCTCGACATCTACAAATAGTCTAAGCAATCAGAAAACTTCTAATTAAAACCTTCTGAATATGAAGGCGATTGTCCAAATTAACAAACCAAATATTATTCATAATAATCTCATTGATTTATAAATCGTCTAAATTTCAAAAATTTTTTATTTTCAGTCTCATTGCGACGACTCAGAAGAGCAAACGCTGATGACTATTTTACTTGACGCAAAGTTCGATGACTTGAAGCCAATTACAAAAGTGGAAGCCATTGAAAATCTTGCTGGGTTTCTAGGATTACACAATGTGAGTTGGTGAAGAGCAAGAAACAAGGAGACAAATAATTTCGCTCTTCATTTCAAATATGAAAATCATCAGCAGTTTAGATGATGAATGTTGCTTTCTATTTCTATGTTTCGAATTGAAACTTTATCATCACTATCTCGGGAAATTTAATTATTCGCGTAATTTATATGAACTTAATTCCCAGAGTTATATAAATTATCATTAAGAACATATTTGTGTTGTTATCATGAAGAGAAAAAATTGTAAAGCATGAAGTATGCAACGGCTTTTAGATATTTCATCATTTAGTTATCTCACAATGATCAACCAGGTACTGGGGCGTATCCTTCCAACGCTGCACTGGAAAGTTTCTTAAATATGTGAAATCATTCCACTCGTACAAATCCTCATTATTTGAGTGAATTCAACTGCACTGATGACCCATTTTTGTTGTGTTCACATAATGAGAGGAAAATTTGTTAAATCAATACGAATGTACCTCAATTTCTATACCCAGAATTCTTCACTGGAGATATGAAATAAAATGTCACATAGAAAGGACCAAATTTTCTCAAAATTCGTTCACATCGTATCGTTGATTTTTATAATGGAATGAAATAATATGACCTGGAAAAACTGGTTGAATAAATTCGATGTTGAATATGGAGAAGGTCTTGAGTTGATATGAATTCACCAAGACAAATTTTTCCACCAGAGGCGATGAACGTGTTACCTTTCGTTTTCACATAACCAATTCTGACATGGACGTTCCTCGATGAAAACGATCAGTCTCTTCACACCATTTTCTATGATGAAAATTGAATTAATCCACATCAAGTTAAAAATTCTAACACGTCTTCAATTCTGTGGAGGAGTGATACAAGTAAATTAAAAATTGATGATGAAATTCATTGCAAAAGTGTCCATTCTCCAGGCAATTCAGATGTGACTGTGCGAATATCCAATTTAAACTGAATTGCAGAGATGTACCCTTCAGTGTTGAATTGAGAATTCAGTTAAATTCGTCGTGCATGAGATTTAATTTTTTTTTATTCCGTCATTCAAATGGCTATTTAATTATCTTTTTCAATCATTTCTTTTTCTCTTTCCAGGGTGCATTTTCAATGCACAGTCGTGGTAATAAAGAAGAAAGTGCTGCTGAGGACTCGAGGGTGATTTTAACTGGTCCGGGTAATGTTCTACGTCGTAAAGAAAAACATTCAACGTGCATTCAATGGCAGGTTAGTGAAATAGCAGAATAAATTTATTACATTGCGGGACGTTATTTATGTTCCAATTACTTTCATTTCTCTACGATTTCATATAATTCTCTCAATTATTTGTGTTTTAAAATGCGTCCCCACAATCTCTGCAATATTTGTCATCTCCAACGAAAATCGGAGAACTTTTAAATTCTGATTTCATTCAACAGTAGCAACACGTGATGCACGAAATTATCAAAATTGTCCAGCGAAATGTTCCCTTAATTTCAAACTTCATTTCTAAAATCTCTCTAGAATGTTCCCAATTAAAACTTGTGATTACTAAAAATACTTCGTATGACTCTCATGATGATTCATTCACATTCTCTCTTGATACAAACACCAACGTCTGAATGAGGAATCAAAATTCTTCCTACTTCTCTAACTATTCTGTTTATTTCCAGGTGGGCTGTGATGGACATCTGTGGCGACATCAAGCAAGTCTGTTGAATCAAATGAAGCAACAGGCGCGAGACGGAACATTATACGAAGTGTTACAACTTCCAGTTTTACTTTGGCGAGTTAAAACAGAACCAAGTGATTTATCTAGATATCGTCGTGAAGCTGGTTCGGGTGATTATGGAATTAATGGTAATAATGATGAGGATTATGATGAGGATTACGATTACGACAGTGCTTATTACGATGGCGATGGTGATGGTGATGACAATGAACAACCAACTGAATTGCCACCCAATTCTATTATTCCAAGTGCTACATTACCTCGTGGAGAATCTAATTCAGAACATCCACACAGACATCATCACGGCGAGGACACGATCATATCAAAGGTGATTGTACACTTTAAACTTGAGAAGAGTTGGGAGAGGAATTGCACTTGAAAAGTGGTTGACACGTGTGCAGACATCTTGTCAAGTCTGGTTATGTCAATTCACAATCCAATTTGAATACTCGAAAGAATTTGATGTAACTGGAATTAAGAAGCTGAACAGATCACCTTGATGAATATTTTAGATTTCTTTAACATGTCCACTTTCATTCCTAGTTCAATGACTCATTTCAACTTTCTCAAACAAATGGAACCGATGAAACGATCAACATTTTACGATAGACTTTGATACTCTTTTGAAATGCCAGGGCAATTCAATTGATTTTGATAACTTTTCACTCTTTGATGAAACAAATAATCCTCAACTCAATTTCTCCTTCAGCTAACGAATGATTAAATGAACGTTGGATACAATACAACGATTTTCATGAAACTCACAAGCAAAATTCTGACCATGATGACCTAGATTGTAAAGTGATAAAGTCTCTGACAAAAACTAATGCATCCAGTGAGAATTATTCTCATCATTTGTCTCTAATTGACAGTTCTAGTTTTCCAATAACTCCAATACTCTCTAGTTAATGTTCGTATAATGGAATGTGAAAGTAATAAATCGATTTATTTTTACAGGCTGAAGAGAGCATAGATGAGGATGAAATTGTACCGGTGATTGATAACAAACTGGAAAGATCATTCAATGCGAGTACAATTTCTACAATTCCACGATTGGTAAGTTTACAATTATTTTTCAATGATTTGGACAAGTGACGCCCTTTATTTTTTTTTTCCTAAGTGTAATATACAAAATTGAGGTTAAGTTGAAGAGCTTTCTGCTGAGATATCGCAGATACATCGTACTTAGCTTACATTGCCATCGTTCATCAATTCATTTTTTCACATTATACATGAAGTTGCTTAGATGAAAGGGAAGAGAAAATATTCAAATGCTTTCGAACAAGGAAGTAGGAAATAAATAATTGGGATGATCCCCATGTACTTTGCCAATCAACACACATCAATTTGTACATATGCAGTTGTAAAAATCAATTTAATTCTCCATGAAAAATTTGATTACTGTTTTTATCATCCAAAACTCATAAGCACCACAACAGCAATGAATTAATTATTGAATAAATGTACGAAACTGATAAATCACTTGTAGAATCTTCGAATGTGAAAGTCTGAACATTCCAACAATGAACTTTATTGCAATTACAACAATTTTTGTGTTTTTTTTTGTTGTTAACGGTGCTCATGAGTTAACCAAATTGTGTTAAAATGGAAATTGTAACTAACTTCATGGCATACATCGCATCTACTAACAATTTCGCAGACAACCATCCAGCAAACAACAACAACAACAACAACATCTACAACAACAATAACACCAGTTCCATCCACAACATCATCAACAACAACGACGACTACAAAAAAATCATTGTCGACATTAACAGCCACAAATGAAATAGAAACATCGCCGGTCGTTGTTGTTTCATCAACAACACCATCAATTTTACTAACTACCACCATATCAACAACACCAATTATGAATACAATAACGCCAACGAATATTGACACAATATTAACATTGGCGAATGGAACGAAATTTGATAACCTCACAACCACAATAACAACAACAAGCACAGAGATGACTAACAACAATCGAACAACAACTGATGCTGACATGGAGTCATTGCCAAATGTACCAATCACGGAGAATGAAACTGAAACGCAACCATCAACTATTTATACAACGTTGTTGAGTACAATATCGACAACGATCGATAATAAGGAAGTAAATGTTGTTGTTGCACCTACGAGCAATGACACTATTGATGAGGTAACGCTTCAATTGCTTCCAGGCTTTACATTTTTATCTTTATGATCGTTATTTTTCATTTCGTCTTTCTATTCTATTGCTGGAACACTTATAGAAATAGATTTGCTGTGTGAATTTGATAACAAATTCACCATCTTTATTCATGCACTCGTTTCATTCGCTTCCACACTTCAACGTTTCACACTTTCATTGTTTGTTGTTTGAATGATTTTGATGCTTTTTTGAAGGATAATGTTCCTTGTTTAAGAGAAATATTTGTGTTTTGATGATCTCATGGATATGTGGACGATAATTTGTTTAACTGGATATTTTTGTTTTTGCAAAGTGATTCCGTGATCGTCATTTTGTCTGCTGTTTGTGTATTTTTAGTTTACTAAAAAATGGATGCTGTCGGGGTTATTGATTATCAGTTTATTTTTGTATTCTGAATTTGATTAAGGTGAGAATTTGATTTGCAAGAAAAACTGTTTCAATAGTGATGAGTTCTATTTCGAATGTTTGGAAAAGGGAATGAAATGAATTTCAGTTTGGCATTTGATGATTTTGTATTTTTAAATTCCTGATTAAATTGGTTATGTTTTTGGGGGGCATTCTTGATGAAAAGATGACGCAACTGAATTTTCAGGCGATTTTTTCATCCTCTAAATCGTGACCTTTCAAAGTTAGAAAGAATTATTTTGACTGAAAGATTTGGAATTTTAATATGGGGCAACAATTTTATTTTAGTCAATCGAGGAATCGGAAATGCTAACGACAGCCCAAGTACCAATAACAACGGTGACGACAACATCACCACAAGTACCAGTTGTTGAAACATCACCAACAACGATATCATCAACACATATTGCGAGTGTTGTTCCTGAGATTGATCCGGAGACAACGTCAACGACAACGACGACGACAATGCCAAGGACAATTTTGACGTCGACAACTTCAACGACACCACCGCCTACGACCATCACCACAGCAACATCATCACCCACAACTATCACCACAACTCTTCCACGAAGAATTACAATAAATCCTGTTGTACCAACTGTTCCAGATCAGTCACCAAAACGTCTAGCACAATTACAGAAAATTCGTGTCACTGCTGGCAAACCTCTCAGTTACATCATCCCAGCTAACACCTTCAATGACAATGAAGATGGTGATACGAGGAATTTGACGTTGGACGTTTTATTCGAACGTAATCATCTTAACAATAGTCATTGGCTTCAATTCAATAGTAAAACTCAAGAAGTTTATGGATTGTAAGTTAATGATCAATTTTAACATTTACAATCAACATTTCTTCACCTTTTCTTAAGCCTCAGAGTCCATCACATATTGTTTCATTGTCCCATTCTATTTTATAGGCCACTCGAAGAAGATATTTCTGTGTGGGATTATGAAGTGGTTGCCACAGATCGCAAACGACAAAATGTCAGTGACAATCTCCAAATTTATGTTCAACAACACAAATTAAGCCGCACAATCACTCATGAATTCAGTCTGAATTTGAAAATCGAGAGACGATCGATGTTCCCGAAAAATGTCGACTGGGAACTGAAGGTAAAGAAAATTATTCAGGTTTTCATGTGAACATCTTCAATTTATAACACTTGAATGACTAGACGCAAAGTTTTCTGTTGATTTTTGTATAAACGAAACAATCAAAATATCGAAATAATTCCCAGTTGAAAAGAAGTTACTGATTGTTCTCTCTTTTTTTTTAGGTTATCCAAGATCTGGCACAATTGTACGATGACAAAGACACAAGTGACATCACCGTACGTTCAATAAATGTTAACGGCGCCCAAGCAAACTTCACATGGACAAATGACAGCGTACCACGCAGTAATGAATGTCCAAAAGACGAAATAAATAAATTACTTCACGTATTAATAGCAAATCGTAATGGTGAACCATCTGCAATGTTACGTGAAGTACTCGCGCCAGAAATACGTGTCCAACATGTCGCATTCCGTGGACTGGGTCAATGTGAAACGATGAATCAACCAGACGAAAAAAAATCACCGACCCAAGAACCAAAAGCAAATTTCTCACCTGTACCTCGCAATCAAGTTGATCATATAAATGCAACAATTGGACAATTATTGGTCCTACGCGTACCTGAAGACACCTTTTATGATCCTGAAGATGGTTCAGCACGCAATATGCGATTGACTTTATTAACAATCGATCGTGAACCAATTCCACCAACTGATTGGTTACAATTTGATGTTAAAAATCAAGAATTTTATGGTGTACCTATGAAAAATGATACGAAACGTAAAGAATATCAATTAGTTGCTACAGATAAAGATGGTGCAAGTGCTACTGATGGTTTGGTTGTTGTTGTACATCCATTAATTGATACAAAATCATCAGCTGAATTCACAATCAAATTGGGAACGGATTTTGATACATTTTCTCAATCAGCAATGTTGAAAAAGAATTTTATTGATCGTCTACGTGATCTTTTTGGTGATAAAGATACAAATGCTATACAGTTAACATCAATTTTACCGAGTGGTAAAAATACGATCATCACGTGGCGTAATACAACATTACCAACGGCATATTGTCCAAATGATGAAATAACTCGGTTGAGTGAAGTATTATTTGTTAAACCTGATAATAAAGGATTGACTAATAGAATTGAACGAATAATGGGAAATGATTTCCCAGTTGATCAATTAACTTTAACGCCAATGGGAATCTGTCAAGGTGAATTTACTCGTGTACATTCCAATGATAATGGAATTACAACTGCAGATGATTCACGAACACTTGGTGGTGCATCAAACGATGATTATTTGATAACATTTGTTTTACCAGCGATTATTATTTCTGCAATGTTGATACTTGCTGGTATTATTGCTTGTGTATTGTATCGAAGAAAGCGCAGTGGAAAGATGAGCGTTAGTGAACATGATGATGAAAGACAAAGCTTTAGGAGTAAAGGGATACCAGTGATATTCCAAGATGAGTTGGAGGAAAAACCTGATCCAGGTATGGTATGACAAATGAAGATTTTTATTGAAATATTTATGTGGGATTTTTTTCTTTTTGTACAGGCAATAAGTCACCAGTGATATTGAAAGAAGAAAAACCACCATTGCCACCACCTGAATATCAAAAGGGTGCTGAAGATGGAGCTGATCAACCGATGTTGCCTAAAGAAAATTCAGAAGAGCCATATCAACCTCCTCCGCCATTTGCACGTACTTCAGATAATAATCGTCAGAATCGACCTAAACCAACACCAACATACAGAAAACCACCACCTTATGTGCCACCCTAACAAAATGAATTTTATGAACCAACGCGCAAATATATGTTAGCTTTGATGGGAGGTGGAGGAGATAAACAGACGCACTTTGATAACCAAATGAATCAACGAATGATAATGCAATTGGAAAAATCGAGTCACAATATTTCCATGTCCCAAAATGAACGATAATTTTTGCTTTAATTTTTCTTGTTTTTTTTTTTTTGTCAAACATTTTGACTTTTTCTTTTTATCTTTGACATTCATTTTATGAATTTCATCGATTCTGTTTTGTCACACTTTCATTGGAAAATGAATTGAACATTTCACATGATCAAAACATAACCTATTTTTTGGTTTCATGTATTGTCAACAAACGCAGTATGCAAATTCCACTTGACAAAAATTATAAACCACACGTTTCTCCTTTTTCATATGAATTTTATTCGTACGTATGGGAATGTAGTTTTTTCTATCATTTCTATTATATTTGTCATGGGGTGAAGTACCCGAAAATAAATCCAAGCGTTACTTCAAAGAGGACATTCAATCAATTAATTATAAACAATAGGGATACAGGAAATATTAGTGACGTGTGTTTTTAATGCAGCAGCAATCAGTGCCATTTTTCTAAGCAATAAGGAAATATAATATAAAAAGAAATGCCTACTAATTGATTGAATTTTATTCGCTGACGTCAATGGAATTCTACAAAAAAAAATCGTCATGAATGCAAAGTAAAGAAGAAGAAAGGCATCTAACATTTGATAAAAAAAAATGATTGTGAAAGACAGAGAAAGAAATGAGGAAAACAATTGAAACTATGTTGTACGAAGTACCTCCATATAACACACAACACTGCCAGAACAACACTTTTAATTTTTTTCTTTTATATTTTTCATATATTTTTGGAGCGAAGTGGAAGCGTCGTGCAAAGTCAGAAGGGAATATGAAGTGTCATTCATCATTGCTTCTTTAATTGTTTATCATTCAATGACGCTCTCACCACTGACTCTCCTTAAACTCCAAGAAAAATTTGAATTGCACGAAAAACAATGATGAAAAAGCACATAACCTTAAAAATGCCACGCATAAAAACATTTTAGAAATAATGAATAAAAAATTATGAGATAACGCAATGCTTCCACATCTGCATGAACAAATGAAAATTACTATTGAAAAAACAATTAACATCTAAGAATTAGAATGAATATATAATATATGCTAATTCAATATACGAATATATAAATAATTCGCACGTTCGATATTGTTTAGACTGCGGTGGTGTTGAAATTTCATCTGAGTTTTAATACAACCGAATTGATGTAATTGAAAACATTTATTTATACATATACGTGTATATATAAATATAATAACACGTGAGAGAATTGTTTTTTTTTACCTCGAAAATAATTTTGTTCTCTCAAATCTTCATGAGTTCATCGCACAATTGTAATTCAAAAATTAATTAACAACAGCTTTAAAAATACCTGTATAAAAAATATTTACATACAAACATGCATTCACAAATGGATATAAATGAAAATAGAAAATAATGAGGAGAAATTGATAAACAAAAATAATTGAAGTCTCTACGTACTTACCAAGCCAAAAAATATTATTAACCGCAAAACAATAAACGAACATGAATGAGAATAAAAATGAAAATGAAAAACGCAGGGTGGGCACTGATTTCCACTTTCATTTCGTTGCAATTCTAATGAAATATTTTACTAATGGCGCAATTAATTAACTAAACATTTTCGATGATAATTATACACAATCGTTAATGATGATGCTGTTGCAAATGTCAAGATTGAAGATTTTTGGATTAGCTGAATAAAAAACAAATAAGGAATGACAAAATCAGAATAGACAAAATATACATATATAGATATATAAAAATTTAAGAATTAATTAGCGATGAAATTGAAATAAATGGAACAAATGTGTCTGTTTGATACACAATATATGTCAGCGAATGTGTTACTATTGATAATAATATTAATATTAA
>JABMBR010008937.1:0-47569 GCA_018881525.1 Meteorus sp. PSUC_FEM 10030008 | reverse complement strand
TATTTCAAAAATTTACAGTCGAATGACAGAGAGTTTCCAGAGTATAATTGGCGAATATAAAAAAATTATTGATAATTTAGTTTGAAATATCCATGAAATGAATAATGTGTACATCTGACAACAAATTTAACACCAAATATGAAATGAATGATAAATAATTTGAATGAAAATATCGAAAAATACGGCGAAAATCGATCTGGACCTACTTTGAACTTGGAAACTTTGAAAAGAAATTTTCAACGCCGATGAAAAAATTTCTTTATTCAAAAGGATCACTATAGATAAAGAATCAACGATATTTGGTAGATTATTGGAAATAATGAGCGAGTAAAAAAATAATTCGCAAAAAGTGTGAAAATCCCATGTTATTCTAATAGGAAAAGTGACTTCATTTAGGCAGGGTTAAACAGCATCGGAAAAAATTTTTCTCTCTCCCAAAATTGTTTTTGGATCACAAACAAACTATTCAGATGATACCCAAGTGGAAAAAGCCAACTTGGTAAATAACGGACACCCTAATGTGTAGATGTGTTTGTGTGGTTGTTTGTCCGTCACCATTTCTCTTTGCAATACCACAATGTAGTTGCAGTTTTTTTTTCACGTTTTGCGAAATCCTTGGGCGTGTTTTCACAATTGAAAAAGAATCACTTTTGCGCTATGTAAAAGCAACGGTTGATAATTAATCGATGGTCATTCAAATCACGACTCATAGATTGTTCATTTCTATTCATTGTACGAATGATAGCATCACATTATGTGTTTAGGTTAGAATTGTGATTGTATCTGTTAAATATTTATAATTATTTATAAATAGCGTTGACATGTGGATTTATCATGAAATAAACGAACGGATAAAGTTTACCTCATAACTGAACATCAACATTGGCACCTCCGATCCTGTGCCATCAACAAACCATTACTTTCCTCCTTTTACAGTTTCACTTACTAAATTCATAACCTCAAATATATTCGCTTCCATTGCTCTTCTTCTAATTATTTATCAACCGCTTTTTATTTCGTGATAAAATAGTTTTATGTTCCTCATGAAAAAAGTTTTTCTATCGTTCTTGTCACTATGACTAGCGGCTGTTCATACACCATTGCTGTTGCCTTTGTATGTTGTGTCTTTGTCCATATTGTCGAAGTCGTTGAATTGTATTTCCTGCTACCAAGGTTAACGACAGAGTTGGATGGAAGCTAAGACTATGTGTACATACATTCGGTTAGTCAGTGAACGTTGGATGTGTACATAAACACAACATGTATATACATATGTGTATACGCATTAAATACTGACATGCGTATAGGTTAAGAGCAACGGTAATTCTTTCCGGGGGGTAGTATATACTTCATCCACTCATTTCAGTTCTCCCTTTTCATCGTCATCCATTCGATGGGATTATGCTTTCGTATCACGTGTACTTTATTTTTTTGTCACCCTTCCATTATTTTTGTTCTTCGAGAAATATTTTGTGAGGAACATATCGACTTATGAACATTTTTTCCAATACCTCCATATTTGATTCTTTTCATAATTTTATTAGATGCAATGCAGATGGCATTTGTTTATCGTTCTTGTAATGTTGAACGTGATCTCAAAAACTTGGTCGACCTATTGATCTCGCACGTGTTCTTAACGTTGAGGAAAATACGGAAAAAAAAAGAGAAATATTCATGCGATAATATTTGCACATCTGTGTTCCGCCTGCATTTTTTATTCTCTTCATATTCGGGGATTCAACCCTTGTATGGGGTATAGAAATGGATATGAAATGGTTAAGTTCATGTTTTTGTTTTTTACTTCTTGTACATGTTGAACATTTGCAAATTTTTCATCGACTTTCAGTACTCGTGAGTGCTCAAATATTTGCAGGTTATCGTTATCTAACAGAACCAGTGGAAGATTTAGCTGAACAATTTTACACAGATGAAATGGTTGTTGGTGAAAATAATTATTAATGTGATACACTCACGACTGTTAAGGTTTGAATATTTTGCAAGAAGATAATAACAAGATGTTTCTGTGCCCACGCATGTTAACTCTCCTGCGTTCCATTTTTCATCCGGATTACCAGCCTGCGGACTTCATATATTTATCATAAATATCATACACTGCTACGTTTTGAGGTAAACGTCAAAATGTAAATTATACATTTTTCCATACCATCCATCATATTTTTCAGTTTTTTTTCATCAATCATAATGATAAAAATCAACGTTCAAGGGATGATCCAACCAGTGGTAGAATGGAGGAATCGAATTCTATTCAAGATTTATTTTTATCCTTCATGCATAAAGTGATATGAAAATATGCAAAAGTGTGCTTGTGATTATTTTCATGTAGATATTGCAAGTGAAAGTTGAGATTTTTATTATTCTCTTCCCACATCGCATCGTTTACGTAAACAAGGTGCGTATGTCGTTGTTTTATTCACATTCAGATGTAAATTGAGTACTTTTGGAACCTGCTATACTCGTTTTATATTTTCTCATATCAACTTTTGATGCAATCACATATGAAGATATACATATTTTCTAATTTTATTTGTTTTAGTGTTACCAAGAACTTGAACGACAGAATGAAACTATAAATATAACAATGAAAAATGGATGAATTTTATCTGGTGTCATTGCTATTTCTGAACAACATGAAATTTTCATGTTTCAAACGAAGATCCATTTATTCATAAGTATTTGGATTCATTTCTGCTCTCCATTTTTTAATAGTCGTGAACATTTCAATGTGACAATATTTTCTTATCATCAAATAACTCTTGTTAAACAATTGTTTAAACTTTTGTTATGTTCACGACACAACAATAATAAATAATAAACTTTGAATGAAATTGAACGTCGGTGGAGGTTGGTGTCATAATAATTTGAAGTTGACAAGGAAGTCTATTGGTTGGAACATGGAAATACAGGAAACACGTGAATGAACGAACAATGGTGCGTAGGCTACAGAGATAGATCGCAGGTTATCCTGTTGCGTTTTCTCTTACGGTTTAGCAAAATATATCAGTTCAGTTCTCACATGGACATAAATTCATGATGCTTTTCATGAGCAATCTCCATTTTGGAAGCTCATCTAATTCCAATCTCATCCAAACGATATTAACGAGATTGAATGTTTCTCATAAATTGCTTCACTTCTCAATCTGGACTGACTCTCAAAAATCTGGTTACAATTAAAAAGTTATTTCATAAAATGTTGCGATATTTCTCTAGTGGATTGGGCTGGAAAGTTCTATCTTATAAACAGATGACGCTGCACCATACCCATGAGAAATCATTGGTGAAATTCGCTACGCATCTGTGCTATCGATTTCTAGTTCTCCTAATGTGTCCGAAGATTACTAGGGTGAACACAATTTTCACTGTTTCTATCCAAGAGGTATATCAACATTCTTCGAGTTTGGTGTTTGGTAGAATTGAAGATGTGAGAGATCAAAATCTTCAACAAAATGAAAACAACTGCGATAAAGAGGATTTTCCGGATTTTTTTTTCCGCGGATTAACTCAATTCAGTTCCTCTGTTGTCAATGTCAGATAAATTCTTCGGCGGTCACCATATCTCTGCTCTCTTCCACACTTTATCCGCTCTAAATAATTCCATGTTGATGTGGGTCTGGGAAATAATTGCGAGTGAATATAAATGGTGAAGGATTGAAGTTGAAATACTCTGGGACAGTATTCACATATATCTGTACATTGCTCGGATTAAAGGGATGTTTACCACCAGCCGCGTCTACCGCACCATCTGCCTTTGCCTTTCTCTTGTGTCTTTCTCAATTTGTGAAAGTCACACATTTACTTATGGTATGAAATTCAATTCAATTTTGGTTTCACAATCACACCCTTTGATACATGAGGGAGGGTGAGTTTTAAACCGATCAACGATGTTTCCGTAAGGGTAGTTGTAGCACAAATGAGAACCAATTTGTGTGAGTAGACTCAGCGACGGGTACATGCAAAACTCCAGATCATTCCATGGAGTCCTGCAATTTTTCTGCTATTTCTATCAACCCGTTACTCTAGAACAATCACTCCCTTGTGGATTGTGAAACTGCAATCCCAATCCTTATTATTCTTGGAGTTACTTGTGCATCTGTGGTCTAGCAAATATAAATCTTTCCGTACAATTATCTCGCCTGACAGCATAAGATATGTTGCATTTTCACTGAAGTGGAAGTCCCATTCGACAGAATTGAATCATCTGCGATCTCTTTCGTCCACATGATCATCCAACATCAACTTTTTTGTATGAAAATTCGCATTATCATTCAGATCCAATGCAAGTGATGTTAACAATTACAATCATAATCAATTCCTGTTAAGATTCATCATAGTTGATTCGAAAAATCAAGCAGTAGAAGTCTGTAACTGTAATTGACAAAGAGAAATAACTCATTTCGTGCAATAGAATATGTGGCGTTGATCCAAATACCAAAGTGAGTCATGTGAAAAAAAAAGTGGCAGGAACAAAGCGTTTGATTGATTTTTGGCGAAAATCCAATCACAAATAAGCTGAACTTTTTCGAGGTTAGGAATTCCATTAGATTTCAAATTTTCACTGAATATTTCAGCTCTAAAATTATCCTGCGATAAATTCTGTACACAGATAGATATACCCGTTGTTTCAGGCGTTATCTGGTCATTGAACAAACCTTTCAAGGCACATTGTTCTTTACAGGAATATAAACACGCGTTGATATTCAAGTGTAAGCATATTGCGTGTGTGTAAACTCATGTACATAGTTTGTGAGTCAACAGAGGGGATCTCGATTGTCGGCAGCTCTCAATAGCTTTTACCGAGCACTCAAACGAAGAATGATTGTTGTGTTTCCTTGACATGTTAGAAAGATAAAATAACCCTTTAGTGATGATGCTCTATTGGAGGACAATTATTGTTTGTCGTATTGAGGTTATGTCTATCGTTGCAATATGTTCAACTATAAATATCATTGAGTGGTGAGTACATGCGATTAATAATGAATAAGACAGTGTTCGATAATTTTAGGATGGTGAAGAAACAAGAGGTAATCGTTGCTGGCATTCACCCAAGAACAATCAGCGCCGAGTTCTGACTTTCTTCGCCTGTTGCCTGCATCTTTCTTGCGTTGTTAAACGAATTCTCAAATTACCATTAAGTGATCGAATAGTTTACTTCTTGCTTTAACACCTACTCTACATCACTCGACATGTCAAACAATATGTTTGATGTCGCGTAAACTTTTGTTTCTCCAATGTGTTTATTTACACTTTGAGGAGTGTAAGTGAGTGGAGCTTATTTGTGGTTCCAGAAGAATTTCCTGAAGAAATTTTTATGGAGATTATAAATGCATCAATTCCTAACCTATAACTTTCTTCAATGCAGATCACTTCAGAACTCCATATCTGAGTTTGAGTATTGAAAAGAAAATGTTGCGATAATTCAAGAAATTAACATTGAATCGAATCTGTACGAAATGTGCGATGCAATTAACTTTCTGCAAAGAAAAATTGCACAATACGAGACAGGTTATTCAAGAGAACTATCAACTGTTCATAATTATTGATACGCTCCATAATTTACACTAATTGTTCGGCAACGTTTTTTTTTTCTCATTTCGTCATGTCTGATATTTGAATAAAAATTAAGAAAGGAGAGGAATGAAAAATATGTCGCAATGCGTATATTTTCTATACATTATGAATATTTGTCGTGGATATGGGCGTGTCGACATTTTTTGGCGTTTCCTGAATATACAGTGAATGCTCACTCGAAGTCGCCTCTATACCAGTTTAATTAAAGACGTTTGTTATATATAGCGCGTAATATCTTCATCCTATCTTGTCTCTCACTCTGTGTCACCATCTTTCTTGTTTGTACTTTCGTTTCTCAGCAGACCATTGCATTTCTGCAGCCAACACGTTGGCATTAGTGATCTCGCGGAAAATATATCTCTGAGCCTATCATGTCACATAACAATTTTCAAGAGAGCTTTTAATGATTTCACACGAAATAATTCAGTCGCCTGCAAGATTAATTCTAGCTTATTTTATCTGACAATGACACACCTCTTCATGTCACGATAAGTGATTTGAGATTGATATATTGATCATGTACAACAGTCCCGGGACTGTTCTGACTCATAATTTCATTTTGTCATATTAATTTTAATTGATATCGATTTGGTATCCAATCTCTGGATAAAATCACCTACGCTGGATCAAACAATTATGATTCAGCTTTCTTCATGTGCTATCAATGTGAATGTGAAATTAGCAACTGGATAAATATTTCACATATATTTTTCTCTCCGTTGAAAAGGATCAAAAACTGATTCATTCATGCAGTAATTAACAGATTATCTTGGCTTTTTAATTTTCCATGAAAATTTGTTCATCAGCTTCTATAAAATGTAAAACAATTTGCTATCTTGATAATGTTTCCATCTGGAACATTCCACGAAACGAAATTCCAGACTGAAATTTAATTTCCCAAGACTTCAGAGTAGTATTTTATTTCAATCTAATTAGAGAAAAAGAAAATGTTTGAATTACTTCAAATGAATCGTTGTTTGTTCACCCTATGTCATCAACAAAAACATAACCGTGTTCCATCCAGATGACATTTTGTAAACAATCATCATCTCCACTATTGAGATACATCTGATATTATCCAATGTCATTCACTAAACTCTCACCTCGATTCAACTCAGTATGAAAAGTGAATTCGATCCATCATAATAACGTTCGATTCTATCACTGCAATTTACTGTAAAAAAAATGCCAAGTCAACATCTGACTCAGTGTAAAATAATACGAAAGAAAAAAAAAAAGCGACTGATTTTTTTCTCTTTTCATTCCCCTCGTCGTTGGCGTGTTTGCGGTGCTCAATAAACTGTTCGCGCCTCATAAATGCCAGACGCCTAAAACATTATTCCCCGAGTATGCACACTCATATCTACACCTTCCATTCTTTTTCCATCATCTTTTTTTTTGCAACCCTAAACTCCCATCCTCTCTATAACACACTAAACTTGCTTGACCCCAGGTCGACCCTTTTTACATTGCCCTCACCCTCCTTTCTGCATTCTATTTAGATTCTGTAACAAATCAGTAGGTTCATCACCAATTATTATCGTACCAACTGGTTTTTTCCTGAATCAAAATCATCATGCAGATGGTAAGTAGATGGAAAAATATTCGAACATTAGAGTTTTATTTTGAATGTGATCTTCCGATATGAAAGTTTCATGATGATAGTTCATATGCTTTGTCATATCACACGTCGTCCTGGACATTGTTGACGATTGTTTATTTCTTGTTTGAAATTACGAAATATATCTATAACACTTCCACCATTTTGAAAAAAAATCTATCGATCAAAGTTCACCAAGCGGAAAATAGATGGCGAACATAATATTTGAATTAGTGTAAAGACATTCATAACAGCTAACCGTCATTTATTCATATCAGAGATAAAGTTAATTGCATGTATTTACTCACATAATTTGAGTTTATATCTTTTGAGACAGTTGTGTTTATTGACACATGCAGTCAATGAAGTATACTTAAACAGAATATTAGCATTATTGCAATATTCGAATAATTTTATCTATCGCAATACAAATTCATTGCATGTCACGATTCATTTTTATTGAAAATGATGTTGCAATTATATCAACTTAATAAACAAGGAATAAGTAATGAAAATATAATTTGTTAGTTCGCGAAAGTTGAATCACTACGGAAATTCTGATTAATAGCAGAGTCCAGTGTGGAATAGTTTCCAGTTCAACCCAAAGTGGATACTCAGAGGGAGAGAAATCAAGTCTGATGCGCAACTGCGTGGCATAACACTTTATGGCATGTCATATTATGACACCACGTGGGCGTGTGGCCAGGACCACACATGTGCAAAAAATCGAGCAATATTTATAGCATTTAAAGAAACACGAGTTGGAGACAATGAAGTGAATTATTTTCATGTTTAAATTTTGATAATTTCCTGTGTTTGATTCAACATTTTCACGGTGGTATTGGATAACTTTTTCGAATTAATTTCATCATTTCTACTCTTTCACCTGTCGATTCAATAATTTTCATGGTAAATTATTGCAGGTTAAGTTTGAATTGAAACGTTAATCGAAAATCGATATTTGACGTTGTCTGAAGTTTGCTACAAAATGGATGTTGCACATTAACAGGAAGCGTATGGGACAGATCAACCATTTCAGAAATATTTGGCAATGTTTCGCCATGGTTCGAGTGAATTTATTACACCTCGCTTTTTTTACATACCGAGAGTGACAAGTTAAAAGAACAAATTATTTTTTTCAAGCTTCATTATTTCCATTTTCACGAACAGAATAATACGATTATTACAATACACAATCACTGAATAGGTTAAATCGATGAATGAAATTCAATATACATGAACGAACATGAAAAGAAAATAATCACAAAGAAGCCGACATTATGTACGCACTTTAATCTTCGATTGATCTCTGACGATTGTTTCATCTTGATCATGATAGAAAGTTAAAACGAGCGATAATTGGAGAGAACATTGTGTGTAGATGTTGCTTTGGAACACATCGGCCACCCAGTATTTCAGGGTCACCCCAAGATTTATTTATACATAAGCACACGTATATGTACTTATACACACACATCATCGTAATAACAAAACATCAATTGTTTTATTCAAATGTGTTCCCTTGGAATATCAAGATGATGATGACGATGATGTTCGTTTAGAAAGAATATTTTCAACAAATGCAATACTTACACATATGCTCACCCAATGGCCATAATTGTGGTCCTGAATTGACTTCCACAAGGACAGTGGGAGCGCAGATGAGCAATACACACAAATCAGCTGCGCTTAAGTTCACCAAAAAAATATTTGTGCTATTTCTCATGTCTTTGCCTCGTAACACCACCAGTGGAACCTGCCATTTTTCATATAAGATTTGTTTTTTATTACTCATGTCAAGCTTGAAACGAATGATTGTTGAAGAATGGAGTGTTGATGATTATTTAATTACCATGAGATTGCCAACTATTCCAAGCACCATTACTGTGATGCACGCTATCATCGAGGTTGTTCGAATGTAACCTGGCAACATGTACGGTGTAGATGTTGTATTTTCTGGTTCGATCACTGAAACTGATTATGTTTTTAACATTAATTTCGACATCAGATGATGAATTTTGAAGGAATTGAATTGATTTGATTATTTGTGAGTCATGGATGTTTATTTTATCAATAATTGATTGAATTGATCATTAATGTGAGGTTATGGAGCAGGTGTGTCAATTGTGTGACTGATATTTTACCTGAAAATCCGTCGAGAGTGCTACTGCTGTCAAATGATGTTGTATAATATGATACGTTGAGCTCGAGAGCTGTCGATGATAAAGTTGTTAACATTGCACCACACTTCGATTGAATGAGAATAATAAAAAATATTGAATGCAAAAATGAAAATAGCGACAGGAGTAGAATTGTTGTTTTCGATTCTTTCGCCCCCACGTCGTCAAGTGTGTTCAACAATTCTAACTCATCACTATTTTATTATCGATGTGACGAGCGAATTAACCGACATTATAACATTGATTTAGTATTCCAAACTTTTCTTAAAATATGAATCATATTCTTCATCCGTTGCGTATTTCTGGAATGACTTTTGTTCCTTTCCATTATTTTCGTCACGCTCTTGTCAATTTATATCAGGGAGCCTGTAAAAATGAAACGACATAAGATTTTTATGCGTTCATCCAAGAATGATCGAATTGATTTTGGGACATATCATCATCGACGAGAATTGACGCTCATGATCAACTACTTGGTGAAAAAATTGACCCTAAAGGTACCGGTCTCAGGTGGGAAAGAGAAATGAAAAAAAAAGTTTGTTCCTCCCCTGTAGAGATCATTGCCAGAGTAATAAATCAAACAACACACTTTGCGAAATCCTAACCTTCATAAAATCTTTACAGGTTAGGAAATGTAGTTTGATACTTTTACATTCTCAGACAAGTGTGAAACATTGAAAAATTATTGTTGTAAAGTAGAAGATTCTGCTTTTGGTTTGAATAAAGGTGAATAGAAGTTATTTCATTTTCTTGAAATATTTTTATCTTGAAATAATTGAGTATTCCAAATTACCAAATATTCCCTGTTACAAATTCCACCTTTTCCATTTCTCTCCGATATATTGAAGACAAGTAATCGGATATGATGATGAGCGATCAGAATTATCAAGTATACGAGGAATATCACGGAAGCGTTAAATAACATTATAAATCAGTAGAGGTAATTCAATTCCGGGTATCTATACATGTATACACAATTTCAACGCGCACTTTCCATCGAACTGATATTACAAGCAATCAATAAAAACAAATTTTCCAAAAATTCTTCATTTTTTTCCACTCCTCATGCGTATTTCAATTACAGGGAAAGCCAATCATGTAAACAACGATGAGTTCAATTATGTTTGTGGTAATTAACCTACAATCTCTATCAATTATATCAGCATCATGTGAGTTCCAATTAACATCGATTACACATATCCATCCAAGATCATACTAATTTTATTATGAACATTATTTAGTGAACGATAATCTACCAAAAACCCTCCTGACCTATTCATCGACAATGTGACTGATAGAACATTTTTTCTCCTTTTTTAAATTGTTTGCTCACATGAATCATAAAGACAAAATCACACAGTTAAACATCGAGACTTCAAATGTTATCGATAATACATTTCTTCCGGTTCATGAAACTTTACAAAAGTTTATGCGAAGATATAAATCAACTGAGGATGTAAATTTTTTTACCATTTTGTTCATCGTCATTATTCCATCATCAGTCAATTCAGAATTTGAACATTCTGAATGTGATGTAGCAAATTATTTTATGTGTTTCAAAAGATCATTACACTTGTCAACACATTCACTTCATGAATATAAAACTGAATGCAATTACAACTGATATCACTTTTGAGAGCACTAAATAATAAAATGAAAATTATTCAGAAAACATTGTCATTCATGAGGAATGAATTTGGCACTATCTAACGGAATATTTTTCACACTAAATGAATGATTCATCTTATAACATGTCACATTATGAATATTAATTTGTTTTTCACTCATTCGAATAACAAAATAAAAATCATTTTATGTCAACATTCATGTCAATGTTTTCATGACATTTTTATTATACTTCGTATGAAAAAATAAGTTAAATGACTTCCTCGATGACGGATTATTAATCTGACGAACGAATTTGAAACGTGCACACGACGAATTATGACGGTACACTGAAGACGCGTTGTCCATATAACGCGCCAACGAATTGCTCTCACTCGAGTCACGCTGGGGATTCCCTGGCACGCGCACGCGCTTGAAGTGTCGCCACCTGTTGGCTCATGTGATTCCATAAAATGAAGAAAATTCCACCGCTTTCTCGTTTACATCTGCTGTGATTGTAAAATATGTTTAACTAACAAATAGTCAAAAACGCGGAAGATGTGAGGAGGATTCAATGTAATTATCGTTGATTCTATCCATGAACTTCTGTTCATTTGTCAATGATGACATATTTGAATTCCAAGTATGAATATTAATCAATTTTTGAAGAACTTTATGGAAAATATCTGTGTGGATAATGCGTGGAAAATGATTTCTCTCACACATTCGAGTTCATTTCTTAGACGATAAAATTCGGATCCAGACCAACATTAGCCGACATTCTGGAAAGAACCCCTGAGATGGAACAAACGAAAAAATATGAAAATCAGATTGTCTCAAAACTGTACATAAAAGATGCGAAGCTGTTGAGTTTTTTTTTGTAATATTCAACCTAAGCTAATCTCTAAAGTTTGAAGAAAAAATTTATTCTGTGTACGCCAAACTCGATATGAAACGCGGCCAAGTTTGCTTAGGTAATCGCGTTTCCGATTGCGCGACTTCGTGATATTAACAGAGCCCCCTTACATGTCGCTTCTAATGCAAATTCATTTTGATAAAGTCGACATGGAGGGAAAAAATGTACCAACACTTTCTAATTGAAAAATGAAAAAAAGGGAACAGTGAACTGAATTCTATTTCAGGAAACTTAATCGTCCTCGCAAGTATCGATAAAATAGAATGACATGATAATTCTCACCTGGATGTGTTAGATATTGCGACATGACTCTCATTGGAACCATTCATAACAGAACAATCAAATTTGAGTGATAAGTTTCTGTATACCCAACTCCAACCAGTAGTTTAATGAGCACATAATGGTTCTCATGGAGGTCATAGTTGTCACGCCGATAGATTGAAAACGATTCACAGGTAGATAGAAAATAGCTGGGTTGTCCCTGTCATAATTACGTATTAATTGTTTGTGTATTTTATGTTTCTTCATGTTGTCATTGTTCCCAATAGCTGAGCATTAACCAACACATCGATCCGGAATCTCGACAGTAGCGTGGGCTGTTCATAAGTATGCAAACGTTCGAGATACAGCGACTCTACCATGTAAATGCCCTCCATTTTTTCGTATATCAATGACACAACTTTGGACATTTTCATAAATATCTGAAAACCAGACAATATTTAGTATCAATTTGCAACAAGGGCCATTAATGCTAGATCAATCCGATTCATAAATATCAAATTGCTCCAACGTTTTTGATTTGAAGCTCAAGTAATCCTTCGATATCTTGTCTTCTATCTTGTCAGGCTCTGCGCCTGACGCTCGATGATAGTTTCTATGTGTTTAACCTTAAATATCAGAACAAATCGTTGGTTTATGATCACTATGTCATTGATGAAGAAGATACCGACATTATATTGAGTGTTACATAATTTCTGTTTTGATTTTAATTGTCAAACAAATCCACAGAAACTGAACACGTGAAAGCACACGTGGACTGCAGAATGATCTTTGATGAAAATTCGGAATAGCTCTGCAAGGATACAGTACGGATTAGAAAAGCACATTTTGTCTGGAAATAATGCGAATGTGCAGCCTCCAACATATCATTGTGAAACAAAGGAAGAGGCACCTTCATTGAAACTTACACTTCTACGATATGAAGTGTATGAGACGAAATAACAAAATGTTTGAACAGAAAGACACATCAAAGTATCTGATGTAGGTCCAACTACATTCGTGATGGTATTATGGTAAATATCCACTTTTTCCATTGTGGAATGAATCTCTGTCGGTATAGAAGAAAGGACGGCCTGCGGAGTTAGCTATGAGGATCCAACTTTTCAGTAGACAGTCGAGAAAGCAACTGATATTTATAACAGATTTCACGTTGATATTGTTGACAGAAAATAGTTGTTTTCTTCGATTGACAACAAGGCTTGGTGAGGATAAATCAGGTACTTTTTGTTTTTTTATTGGAATCCTTTACAGTTCTGATTTTTTAACAAAAATGATATCATTCGCCAAATTGTCAGGATGGTTAACGAAGGTGTAGACATAATATCCACGATTATTCATATATTTGATCATGTGTTCACGTCCATTATTCACATGTGTGTATTCGACTGAAAGAGTCTGCAAATATCAAGGACATGGATGAATGTGACGAACAATAGAAAATCCTGATATGATTATGGAGAATTAATTTCTTGGATATAGTTGGATTCTATTCTTTACCTTAATATCAATCAGATCAAATGGAATCGTTTCAAGTATATCCTGTTCATTTCCTTCAACGTCCAAACTTAAATAGTCTACGACAGGAAACCCGAAAGTGGCGATATATGATAACAGAGGAAAACATTGAACAGTAATGTGAGTTCCATGATATGCGATATCTGGTCCATTTAACCGCTCACTGATGGAAACATTTTCAGGTTTATGGATTCTACCAATATTACGTGCCATCAAAAATGATGTCTGAAACATCGATAAACAATGAATCCATTTTGGAATTCCACCAACTGGATAATTTTTGTTTCATTCTTGATTACTCTCATTGGTCGTCGCTTGATGCTTAAGCACGTTGGTGATAGATGAGCACGTCGATTTTTATCTAGCAGTTTGGAAAAATTTATTGGATCAGCTTCGATCAAAATTCCAGTCCAATTCAAATAGCGTTCCAATACCAAAGTATTGCTACGTGTTTCACCATCATAAGCACCACATTCAATGAAGAAACCATTTTTCTAGAATCGATTAAATATTTAGATCCACATTTTGTTATCAACTTAACAATACTAAAAATTTATTGATCATCACCGACTTTGTTGTTGAATATCTCTCTGATAATTTCTGCTTGACCCATTGAAGGATCTTTCGTTTCAGGCTGCCGTAAATTTTGATATGTCGTATAATTATCTCTTGATCCCCACACCAACCAATATTTACGTATTTCATCCATAAGATCACTGTCAATCATTGATATGGACATATCTTCATTATACCAAGAATTGTCTTCAGTAAAATTGTACCATTTATCAATAACTGATCACCCGTACATGAAAAAGTCAAAACCAAGTTTGAAACATCAACAAAATCCTTCCCACAATCAAACATCGTCAATGAAAAAGGAGAAATGCAAGATATTTACCATATTCATAATTTTGTTTTGAGAAGTCATCCATATACGTATCGCTCATTTTGCTACCGATGTCATTCTGAAGATGGGATATCAGGATGAGAATACTCACACCACCAATCGAAACGCATATCAATGAGAACCATCTACGGCGCTATGAAAACACATGGCAATCATTTTTGATGGGATAAATTCAAATTATAACGGTCGAATCAGCGATACATTCGATAGCACCATCTGTCTATTGTTGTACATACCATGGTGCTGATAGAAGAAACGCAACCAATTCTATCCCAATGTTATATTGATGTGCCAGAGCACGCCAGAGATTGGAATATTATGAGTGATGAAAATCTTTACTCATATTTCATGGTATTGAAAATGTTATGTTGCACAACTTCTAGTCAAAGAAGTAAAAGAGAATATTACCATTAACATACTGCATTGAACGACACAATCGCACTTCTTATCGTATTCACTCTGAGTATTTAAACGAAAAGGTTAATACGCTCACATACACAGAGTAATACTGAAGAGGAAAGAATGCACGCGATATAGACTTGGCTGATGTGGAGGTAAGATGTGGACTAAAATTATTTCGTTCTCGCTATGCCTACGCTTACTCACACTAAAACATTCATAGCTATACCTGCTACTGTTCTTATGCAGAAACGATTACGATATATGTTACTGATGTGGAGAGACGCAGCGACGTCTCGGGCCAATTTAACACCCATGCAGCACGACGTTACTCATAGGAACGTTGGCACTGACGTCTTTGCAGAATAACATTTCATGATATCCATTAGCTGGAGTAATTGGCTCTCACGTTTAGGTTATGAATGATCTAAACATTCGATTGTTTTACGGATTGTGACGCGTAGTTGGGTTCGTCAGTTCTTTCTATTGTTGATGGTGTTGTTGGTGAACTGATGATTGGGGACGACTTGGTTCAATGTGTCAGCAATGCGTCTTTCACATTATCAACAGATTCAAGGGAAGTTTCGAATTTGTTGTTTTCGTATGAACTGTTCTTTATTGTGACTGACCGATTCTTCTGATTAAATTCGAACGTCAATGTCGTTGACATCGTTTTGCTGGCGCGAGTATCCACCTAAGTAACGAAGTTTTCCATCTTCATCGTTTTATACCAAGCGTATGTACAATACAACTGAATTCACGCATTATGGTGAATAAATATCATAATTTTCACTTCAATATTTGTGTATAGGATTCAATAAAAATTACTGCAAAACAACGTAACGCTGTCACATATTTTTCCAACATTCATGTTTTTTTTCTATCCATGTTGAACGATCGTTCACTTTCAAGACGTTTATCTCCAAATTTTTCCAATTAATCCGAACCCCAATCCCAAAGACCTTGTTTCATACACTGGTTATCCTTACACTTCGTGGTAATAATCGTCACAGTCCCAACTCGAATCACAGTCTGATGAATCGTGTAGGCAAACGAAAGAAAGTTGAAAAAAAAAATTCAATATGTAATAATGGATTGGATTCACGTATTGTGTGGAATTGTCTATATCATACTTACATGATTTACACTCGTCAAGAGGAATATCTCTTCCCAGCCAATGTATGCTTCAGCTACATTCAGCCTGGTGATTATAACCTGACCAACAGAATTGCATCTCACCACATTCATGAACGCTACACGTATCGACTCACGTATTATTGTGACACTTATGGTTCGATTCACATTCATTATCAGAAGTGCAACCTAGAAGATTGAAATAAAAACCTCAGATGAAAGGATGATGATGATTGTTGATGGTGAAGTATGGAGGATGAAAATGACTTTGAATAAATTCAGGAAAAAGAGGTCAATTGCAATGATATGAATTTTGTGGATGACATCTCACAAATTTTACATGTCGGACACTTACTCATGACACAATTGTCGTGATCACCGTGTGCGCCCGGGTTGCAAGTACAAACTTTGGTATGGTTTACTACACTGCATGTAGCGTAATTTTGGCATGACACATAGTAACACGCAGGAACGTACTGGTGTTCGTCATTGCATTGGTGGGACTCCGCACAGTCTTCATTGGTGTTGCAAGCTGGTAAATAAAAATTTCTGAATGGATCAGATGTACAAGAGAATGAAGATATTCAAAATGTCATTCAAAATTTAGCAGCAAGGGTGTCTTCATCATTAACCGACATCGAACTCACTTGGTTCACATTCATATAGAGGAGTGCCTGTTGTTCCGGGTAGACAAAAGCAAACTTTTGTGTGATTTCCCGCATGACAGGCGACTCATCGATGGCGAGAATGTGGACATAGTTTGTAATTGGGACACGATCGCTCTCATTTTTATTTGGTTGTGCTTACAGTTAGTTATGACAAAAGCATCAAAAATTGTCGCATATTCTAGTGAAAAACTCTGCGTTACCAAAGTATAACAAGAGTCGTCATTAACCTTCAGGTGAATTCAAGGATGAATAAAGGATTTGACTTCTGATGATTGAATATTCGGGTATAGGGTTCAATAGAAATAACTGCGGAACAACATAACGCTATTAGGTATGATTCAAACATTTATGTTTTTATTCCATCCATGTTGGACGATCGTTCCCTTACGAAACGTGATCCATCTTCAAATTCTTCCAATTAACCCAATTTCCAAAGAAGGTGATTTCTCACACACTGGTTATTCACGCACATGTTACGAGGATCAAAACCACAGTCCCATGTATTTTCACAGTCTGATGAATCGCGTAGACAAACATGAAGAAGTTGAAAAAAGAAATTTAATATGTCATGATGGATTGTATTCACGTATTGTGAGAAATTGTCAACATCATACTTACATGTTGCACACTTGTCAAGAGGAACATTTGTTCCTACTGCACAGTAACATTTGGGCATGTGATTATCACCTGGCTTACATTTTTTATTCTTACCACAATCATGAGATGTACACGAGTTCATGCACAAGTTATTGTAACATCTGTGATGCTCAAGACAGCCATCATCAGAGGTGCATTCTAGAAGATCGAAATAAAAACTTTGAATGAAAAAAATGATTATGATAGTTGATGGTGGAATATAGAAGATGGAAATGATTTCGGATAAATCCTGAAAAGTGAGGTTAACTGCAGTGTTATGATCCTTGTGGATTACATCTCATGAATTTCAATGATCTTTACTGGATTTGTCGGTAACCTGCGTCATTGAAAAAGCTCAGAGACGAATGAATTGTAATTTCAGTGGCGCGAATATTGGAATCATTGAACCCTGCGTGTTGATTACTCACCCATGATACAAGCGATGAACAGATTATTTGCGTCCGAGATGCAGGTACACTTTTTAGAATGGTTTACTACACTGCATGTAGAGTAATCTGGGCATGACTTATCACCACATACAGGAACGCACTGGTGTTTGTCATTGCATAGCTCGGATTCCGCACAGTCTTCACTGGTGATGCAAACTGGTGAATAAAAATTGCCGCATGAATTAAATGAACAACAGAATGCAGATATTGAAGATATTATTTGAATGTAGCAGCAAGGATGTCTTCACCATTGACCAACATCGAACGTACTTGGTGTACATTCAGATCGAGGATTGCCAGTGTATCCAGGTATACAAGAGCAAACTTCCTGCTCGTTTCGTGAATAACATAATGTGTTCAGTCCACATTTAGATGAATCACATTTAACTTCACACTTTTTTTTGAAACAAGTCTCATTAGCTCCGCAATCTCCATGCGTAGAACAGGCTATTGGTACGATGTTCTCTGCCTACATCATAGAGTACAGTGATTTATTAACAAAATTGATCGCATGTACACAAGAAATTTATGAAATTTGCTCATACGTTTGTACAAATATGAATACCAAAATATACTCACATCAGCGATCGGCGAAAAAACGGAAAGAAGCACCACGGCCACGACGGTCAACGTGGATATTTTGTCCATTTTTTAATTGTAAACTTTGTATCATATCAGCAGCAACAGAAATTTATCTGAATCTGGCAGTAGAATTGTGAAGTAACAATTCGTTCGCAATCGAGAGTCTCTTATACCACTCACTGACCGGTCTAATTCTGGTCTCATCTATTTCGAATTGAATCGTTATCACTTATCATTCGTTATAAATAGAATAAGAGCTCATCAATGGCAAGAATGTGAGCATGGTATATAATTGGTACACCATCGCGCACCTCATTATTTGATTGTGCTAACAGTTAGTTATGACAAAGCACCAAACAAATGTTGCATATTCTGGTACAAAACTCTGAATTACCATAGTATTGCAAGAGTCGTCCTTCACTCTCAGATGAATTCAAGGATGGAGCAAGGATATGTCTTCTAACCCTACTGCATTGTTGGGGAGGGCGCTTCCTGACTAAAGATGAGGTTAACATTGCACTAACCGTACTGAAACCAAAAAATTCGACTCATCACCTGATCATGAAAGACTCTGGTTTGCTAATATGTATATGGACTCGTATATTATATTCAAATTCGAAACTGCGAATCGTATCGTCTCACCTTTTTTACAAATCATCTCACAAGGATTCGTCATGTTTGTCTTTCGACATTATAACGACGGGAAAGTCATTAACTACTCGGAAATTATATTACTTCTGATATATTTGGTCATTCAATTCCTATAGCTATTTTTGGTGTTATTCGTCTTCGTGATACGAAGATTGGAGATATCAAAAGACGTACGAATGTACAGTTCATGTGTATATAATTGTACGAGCTCGTTATTTCTCTTCAAATCGTACGGCTCGAGGCGATCAGATATCAAAATCATCAAGGTATGATGAAGTCATATCAATTCTATTTGAAAGTGTGGACCCATGATTCATCAACACTGCATTCTAATCACTCTTCAGTTCAAAACAAAGTGCAATGAAAAATAAGGAAGACAACTTCGACTGTTTCTCAATCCACAAGTTGCTTCATGTCCGCAAAAAGAAAAGTCTCATTGAGGGAAATATTCTCTCCCTTAGCATATTTCATAGAGCTCATGCCCGCCATGAGCATTAACAGCCATCGAGATGAATCCAAAAAATTGTCAATACATCGATAGAAAAAGACAATTCATGATCCTTAATAATACTGTATTTCGATTATTTACAATAAGCTAGAATATTTACATCAATGACATTCATGTGAAATGCTTGTTTTCAACTCGATGTTTTACACAAATGGTCAAATGGTTTTCCACGAGCATAATGCTCGTTGATCATCAGGTGCATCTTTGAAAGGTCTCGTGCCATCAGGCGCCACATATTCATTCACTTGATAATCCAGTAATACTTCGTAGCCATAAACATCGGAATCCAATTGCTGAAACATCCATGAACATTTGTGGTGAATCGATTGATATCGAAACTAAATTACAAAATGGAAGTATTTGAGCTAATTACTTGAGTCAAAGGGCTGGTGTTGGTTGTGAATATTCCAACAAATCCACGTCGCTTAGCAAGATCTAAACATTCCTCTTCCATTTTATTCATAACGATGACATTTTCAGCAGGACTCAAATCTTGATTTGTTGCCATCATATAGCAGTGAAGGATTTTTCCTTTACCATGTGGTAATTTATTGTCTCTAATAGGACCCTCAAGGTATTCCAAAAATTCAAATACAATAGACAATTTCGATGTGACTGTGCATTCCGGTTCGTCCCATGCATCAAAACTGAGTGCGACACCGAGGATTGTTCGTTCAGCATTTGATGATCGTATAACAAAACTCAGTTTTTTCTCTACAATCGGCTGCCATAATGTGTCCATCAGATCATAATAGTCACTTCTTTGTACATCTGGTGCCAACCATCGTTCTAAATCCGCTTTCAAGTAAAAGCTCTCTGTTATGATACTGAAATAACAAAATCACGTTCACTCCTTGAAGTAAAGTTGGCTGCGGAAGGTTATAAAACATCTACAGCGACATTAAACGCTAGAGAAAAAGCACTTACTGAGTAACAGCCGATCGATGTGAATCGTTCATCAGTTCCACAATCACTTTTTCATCGTCTTCCATCTGTTCAATCGAATTGCCAATTATTCTCATTTTATTCAACACACCTCCCAATGATTTAGCAGTTAAAAAATCCGTGATACCAATCTGGTAACCTTGATCACGCAATTTAGTAACGGTATATATTGAGTTTAATGAATTGCCACCAAGGTTGTAGAAATTTGCTGCTGAATTGATGGTAAACCGTCCGGAACGTCCAATAACTGATGAAATAGTTGGGAATAGAACTTTTGCCATTTCCATTTTGTCATCGGGCACATCAGAATAATCATAGTTAACTGTTTGTTCACCATTATCATTCAGATTTATCGTTTCATACATTCCCAATAATGCTTGACGATCAGTTTTTCCATTTATCAATAACGGAATCGAATCTATTATTATTATTTGTGGCATCATATATGTTGGTAATCGATCTTTGAGATAGTCCTCAATCGCCGTTTCATTAATTCCACGATTGTTATCAGTTTTCACAGTTACAAATGCGATCAGGGCCTGAGAAATAACAAAACAAAACATTTTTAGGTTATGAGAACTAACTAGAACTATGAATTATCAAGCCTAGACAGTGCATGTATTAATTATTATCCTCATCGCTGTGATTTCATCTTGGCTAAATGAGATTGAAACCGTAACATTTCATTCACATATAATCATATGACTGCAAATAATTGATTTACTAGGTGTTTACGTAATCACTTATGAGATAATTCCAGCTCTTTCTGATAATAACTCCATCAAGCTCTCGTTCATGTCAATTATGTCAATTCATATGGCAATGTTTCAAGTGATGAAAAAGTGAGGTTAACTAATGATTATAACGATAATTAATTTTATGGAATGGTTGTACATGTACAGTTGAATTATCCCTGGTCAAATGATCGATTATATTCATATTAATTATACACCTCTCAATCAATGACACAACTATCTAATCATTTTGTCATAAAATTTATAGATATGACTAGTGAGTTTGCAATGCATTCGCTAAAATGCTGGCGCAGTCGGTTGTCAAGGCACTGAAACATCATAATAAGAAAGAGCGAGGTTGAGACGCGATTTTCTTCACAGGAGCAGCTGACTGAATACGAAATACAAATGGTAATGAGTTGATAAGTTGATTGATACATCTCTAATCAATACCTGTGACATTTCACCAGGTCTGTAACAAAGCACAACTGCTTTGTCGACCGTGGGAACTGCGGCTACAGAACGTTCTACTTCAGCAAGATCAACACGATGACCTCTGACTTTTATTTGCGAGTCAGTGCGCCCTTCATACACCACAATGCCTTTGACAATTCGGGCGTAATCACCTGTGCGATATAACGTGGAATATTCTGTAAATATAAAAAGAAAATCAGATAAAATCAATGAGAAGAAATAGTTTCAATGTGTGGAAATTAATTATTGACAAGTGTCAATTTATTTATACTTGGATATAATTGACCATTTATGACCAGGAAATTAATTTATAAATATGCTGTGCCCTGATTATATTGTACAAGGTCATAGAGAAAATATAATTAGCGAAAGAAAAAATTTAATGCGCGAATGTTCACGATAATTGGAATTCATACATGACTGTGTTTATGAGTCCAAGTTGAGGGAGGTCAGGAAAGCGGAATTTTTCCATCAAACACGATAAGTTTACATAAATGGTTTGATCAATATATCGACGTTGAACTGGTCGTGATTGAACATTCAATGTGTAAAATTGAATGTAGACATATATGAACGTCAGTTAGTGGACGCTGAGGTGGCACACCTACTGCAATAAATGAAACAGCGTGTACTCTTTTATTGCATTGGCATTTGCTGTCGTTTTTTTCTCTACCAATGCTATCGCGATTCTCACTCTGGTGGTCCAATGTTCCATTCCAATTTATGACTTGATGTACTTTCTTATCTCGTAAAACATTGAAAGAAGAAATGAATGTCGATAATTAAAATGTGATGTTATGCAGTTCCGATTTTATTATCAGACGTATGAAGACTCTTGTGTATGGGGAATTCGATTGAAATGTTGTGATAAGAAACTCTAAGGTGGTGAACTTGATTTGTATCGATTAATTGAAGTAGTTGAATCTCTTGATTATTGTGGATGGTTATTGCTCACATGAAAAATCAAAAATATGAACAGGTACCTGGGTCAATCACATGGGGATTGTTGATGAATCGATGTGGATCTCTGCCACGGATATAACCAGCAGCTAAATTCCTACCAGCAACAACTAATTCACCAACTTCACCCCTGGATACTAAACGAAGTTCTTCATCTACGAGATAAATGACACAGTTGTCCAAAGGCCGTCCTAAAATAAATGAAACAAATCTCTTCAGTTGATTGTCAATTTATCGGATGTTAACATTAAAAATTACAAATTAAATTTTACCAATTGGTACTTTCTCTAGATGTTCCAATTGATTGGGATTGTTCAGTAGGTGATACGTAACGTCACCCATAACTTCTGTACTACCGTAGAAATTGGCGAGTGTGTGACCAAATGTACCAAATCTATCGAAAAAGCTTTTCGCCAGAGATAGAGAAAGAGTTTCACCGGAACATATCCATAATTTCAAATGTTGCAGAGCTTCATTTTTTTCCTTGAAGAATATTTTTGATGAGTTATGAGGCTTTCACTATTTCAAACACATCATCTACCTTGATACTCACTTCAAGACTCAAGTACATCAACATGGACTGTAGAAGAGATGGCACAAGTACCAATCGTCGAATCTGAGGACAGACAAATATCTCAAAAACATTCTCGTGATGATGATATAATTCACAATATAAAAACCAAATTCACCTGATGTTTTTCTAGCGTATCAATTAATTTCACAGGATCTTTCGTTATGTGTTTTGGCACAACAATAATCGTACGACTCTGTAATAATGCCCCCCATATTTCTGGTACACTGTCTACAAATGTCAATGCGGTCTTGAAAATAGTCCTTTGCTCATCATGATGGAAAGGTAATTTTCTCCATTGCCATTCAAGACGGTTCAATAGAGCTGAATGTGGAATTCGAACACCTTTTGGGATCCCTGTACTTCCTGATGTGTATAAGACAATTGCCAACTGTTCAAGATTACTTCCGATATCAGGTGGTTCTTCAGATTCGTCTTCAGATCTTTCCCACAACTCATCGTAAGTTATGACTGGTGTTTCATCGTAAATAGATTTATCACCTGATAATGATCAAGAGTAATAAGTCGAATATTCGGAACAATAAAACACTTACGAGCATAATAAATAGAATAAATATTAAATACAATGTAAATGAGTTCCTGGAATAAATAATTGCTACCAGGTGATGATGCATAATTGCGCCAATTTAATGAAGGGTGTAGTTGATTATTCAGCCTTCATTGTTAAACCGGTAGACACTCTTCATCAATATGGAAAATGGCCTCTCTTTATCGTATATTTAATTGATCATTAACATGGAAAATCCTATTTGATGTTCATGGTCAATCCTGTTTCAAATCCTTACCTCACATTATCCGAAGGTCCTTCCGCCCAATTTACCTCGATATACATAAATCTAGCGCTTACAAGCAATTCCGTTTAATCTTTCAATATAATCAACTTTTTCACAATTTGCGTAATCACTTCAACTTATTGATGCAATTCTTCTCAAGACACTGGCTCCCCGACTATTATAATGCCAATCACTTCGAATGGTTTTAAGGTTATATTTCTCTCATGGATGACTCTAATGTTAATTTTTCCAAACTGTTGGAAACGAGAATGAATGAGCCGCTTGAAGTTGCAGTGTATTCAGAATCTGATACTCATCCCTGTGGCGATTATTTATTGTATTGGAATTAAATTACTTCATTTAAAATAGTTTTTTACCATCATCTATGATGACCAATAACGGTTGAGATTCTTCCATTATATGTTTGAGCCGAGACACGGGAAATTCAACATCCAGCGGTAGATATGCCATACCACATTTGAGTATTGATAGTAATGTTATTGGTAATCGATGGGTTGGCTTCATAGATACGGCTATTATTGAATCCAAATTATCACGAGGTTTGCAATATTCTTTCAATTTACGAGATAATTTATTTGTATAGGCCTCCAACTCTTGATAGCTGACCGTGAACTCTTTTCCATTGTCATCTGAACAGTGAGAGAAGAAAATCAGTTGAAATATAACTCATATCAGTTATGAATAATCAATTGGTTCACAATCTGATCTATCCAATCGTTCAATTGATCAAATTCCCACTTACAATTTCATTTATTGATATCAACGAACCGCAACAGGTATGCTAATAAAATGCATTACTCATTCTATCTCTCATTTCATTACCTTCATAAAGAATTGCTGTCTCTTGTGAACATTTAGCTTGCACAGATCTGAATACTTCGTGAATGCCAGTCGCTGTCTCATCTCTTTTGATAATTCTTCCTTTCAGAACTGATTGCTGTTGGATTGAACCCATCTACCGAACATAAATTGGTTATAAAATTTTTTTGTATAATCACTTGGGTCGATTCAATAGTTTGTTTGAAGTGGATAAAAGATCTCTGATTGATCTTTTGTACACAATAGCAAAAGTTTAATATTGATAGAAACCAGTTTTGCTGATGAGGAAACGCCGATGGACAACAAACAAAAAACATTGCAGTGGGATCAACACGAATCTAAGTCACTTTGTTCTGCAATACAACACTCCAAGGTCGCGGGCCCTCTTTAACCAGTAACGGTCGTTTTCTCTTACAAATGAAATCCATTCGAAATATGACCTCCATTTTAAATTGCGTCATGAGTAGTGTTGTCAAAATTATGACGATAATTAATCGCAGGAACATTTTGTTGGATTCAATTTTATGTGAAACTTCCGAAAATGTGAATTTCACAATTTCAATTAATTTTTTATTTGCATCATTGCTATGTGCATTGACAAATTTTATAACCTCTTAAGCAACAAAGTACCACTCGATATTATCTGGATTAGGGTTGCCGGACATAATTATGGAGATTGGACAAGTTACGACAGGCTTCACGATGGTGGTGATTAATTGACCGGTTGATCGGCCTACTTGTTGGAGAGTTATTTGACGTCTGAATGAATCAATCAAAAGAAGCCACGTTAATGGACTTTTCTTTTTCAACCGAAGCGTGTGATGAAAAAGAAAAAAAAAATTGTTCGCATAGAGAGGTGAATGTGAATAATATTCAAACAAGTTGCGTATACTGAACGATTGCAGCATTGAGGTAACAGAGGTAAAGTAAGAGGAAGAGAGTTTGTTCACGAATACATAGGTATGAGTAATCCACTATGAAAAGTGCAATAAACTACGAAGGTGCACATGCATGCTAATTTTTTTTCTCATGTCCCAACTGTTAATTCTTTTTTTTTTTTTTAGTGATTATATCAAAGTTGCGTACATATGGGCGCCATTATTGCGAATTACAGTGGCGGTAAATTGCATCAACATTATCAGTTGGAAATGCGAGAGTACAATCCGCCAGAAACTTTTCTCTATTGGATTTAACGAGGTATTATGTGTATATGAAATTTTTATATTATCTCAATTCTCAGTCTTTGTATGTCAATTAATTCTCATTGATATGTTGAATGTTGAAGGGGGAATAATTTGAACGCCACTGGAAGAGAGTGAGGTTATTCTGATATTTTTAATGTTTGTTTGGATTTTATATGAAGTCACTCACCTCCAATTCTGTTGGAAATCACAGTAATTTTTAATTCAATATGTTCTCAGTTGGTCAACAAAATTTTAGATCACTTTCTCCCACACAATATTGTAATAGTCACTACGAAAAGAACCTGCCAAGCTATTTTTTACATCGTAGGGATTTATTTCCTTCAATGATAACACACTCTGGCACCAAATTTATTTCTTTTTGAATTATTAAGTTCTTTCCGGCTGATACTATTAACTGTATTGTCTGTTTAAAGTGACGAACGTGCGAGAGTGAATGTGGTGAGTAGTCGTGGTGAACCATGCTTTTATATTGACGACAGTTCGTGGAGCCCTCTCGGGTTTTTCCTTCCATCCACAACTCACGTTGAGTATTCATAAAGTGGCTAACTAAATATATAACTAGAGTGGTGTTGGTGGTCTGCATCAAGGACATAACCAAACCTTTCTTCATCTATACTCCATCAAATTTTAGATGATTATTCATGATGAATCCCAGATTTTTTCCCGAATTTCATCAGCGCATCATGAAATTTTGCAGAAACATCATCTACTGGGTCAGTGAAGAATCTAACTCTACTGAAAACATTGATGTCGAAACTATCTAATTCTACAACTTTTTCTTTGTTAGTATTTTTTGATGAGAATATGAGATGGATAGTTCGATGGAGGAAAATGTTCAAGGCCGGAGATTAATAATTGTCCTGATGTTGAATCGATGGAGGAACTGCAACAGGATTATCATCCAATTGAAGAATTGAAGTAGCATTCATTGCGCTTGAGAGCTAGAATTTTCATCTGATGATTTGATTCCGTATGCAAATTCGGTAGTGAACTCTCGACAAAATTTTTAAGTTTTTATGGTTAGGTTCATTTAACTTTTTATGGTTAGGTTCATGAGATATTTCTTGAACGTTGGAGTCACAAAATCTAAATACAACGGACGTGAATTCTCAATTGGTGAGTGAGTTGTAGATCACATTTCTAATGGATTTATAATGGTGAGTACTGAATGTATACAAATAATTATTCATTCCTACATAAATGAAATATGGTTCAACCGGATTATTTGGTGACTGAGAAACATGATTTATGGAATCCACTTCATTATAGATATTCATACTTGGCACGTGTGCAAGAACACTCGCAGACTCCATCATGCGTGAATAAACTTGTATCCATCGATATCTGTTGGGGAAATGAGAGAAGAAAAAAAAACATTCCTGGTCTATCCAGTGATTGATTTGAAATCATTGCAGTATAACTCTAATCATGAATATTCCTAAAAATTACACTGCGAAAAATTCGCACTACATGATTTTCCTGTTACTTTAAACGTTTTGTTACTCGACCATATCCAACCGTCATAATAATTAAGCAATTCAATCAATTTCTATCCCATCTAGTTGATTGAAATATTTTATAGACTTCACAGCTACAACTTGTGATCATGAGCATGAAGCCTCAAGCGTCGCATGGTCTGTATAAACTGTCGGAAGCAGATTTAATAACTCGTCATATGAGTCAATCAGTAAGAAATTCATTCACCGTTCACTACAACATCTTGGGGAAATCTGTCTGAGTATTTCCTGCAAGGTTCATAGACTGACTATTATAATTTCTCGTCTGGGGCCGTGGAGAAAAATATAATCGCAACAAATGTTATTCATTGCACGCGAGCACTTACGCATTGACCATACAAATAGAAATGACTCGTGCCGATCTCCAATGGAATTAAATTAGCAGAATATTTTTTGTTTCTTCAAACTTAATTTGTCAGGGATTCACAAATGATAATGAAACAGATTGCGCATGTCGATTGACAATTATTCATCGGACAATGTCCAATTGAGGAAGTAGTCATCATTGATTATCCGGAAACAATTTTCATGCTGAAATTTCCCCAGCGCTGTTGAGTAGTCATATTCAAAATTTACAGGTTATGCTCTTTGCCGTACGGTAAACTGGATTCCACTGTTGATTCATTTGAGGCTCGGCATGAATTGTGATCATGAATTTATGAATATTAATTTTATCTCAATCAGAATATGCAAGAATAGTTGAGAATTTATTCTGAACCGAAGTACATCTGAGTGAATATTAAAACTATGGAGCATACGATCACATAGCTCAGAGGAGTTTCGAAAAAATGGCTGAACATTGGAGGTTAGATCCCTCTAGACAGAAAAAAAAGAGAAGTGAGAACATGTCTACACTATCTTGTAATAAATTTGTCACATCTTGGCTCTGAGCTATGCAGAGAATGTGTATGTGACACTGTAAACGCTGTCGAATACGATCTGACTACCATAGCCAGATCATGTTGAAGATTGTACAACATGCACTGTGTAATCAACAACATAAATTATTAATTGGACAATTGAGAATATCAAACCGGAATGTCAGTTATAAAAAAATTCAAGTGAAAAAAAGGAAACTTGAATATTCCTAATGCTTGGAATTGTACATAATTAATGACATAACACGGTATGAAATTATCCTGTAGTCTACATTACCACCAACATCATTTTTTTCAATAACGCATCCTTCTATATAAAGAAAAATTTTTTTGTCGCATCACTACTTCTCCCGACCTGTACTGTGCGATTTTTTTCACCGGAACGTATTCGAACGAATATTGTCGCTGATGTATTGCAACATCTAGGTAGGCTGACATAGGTCACAACGACATTTATCAAAATGGAAGCATAGTGCGTATGATTTACGTTGGTATTATGAATAAATAAATTCAGTAGCTCCGAAAATTATTCCTGTACTGGTTGGACGATAATGGATTCACAATGTTATGGATGTCGACTGTCAAGGTTTTAAAAATTAAGCTACATAATACGATGCATGAAACCTGTTAACACACATATATGGTTACATCAACTTGTTTATTCATTTATTCAATTGCAGATATCGTTTTTTTTACGAATTGCATCATTTAATTGGGATTTTTTTCAAATCCCCACTCTACATCATTACATGACATCTTCATTCTCCCGAATGAATCTACAACAGACACCTCCATACGATCATTTCGAACTTGAGTAATAGAAATAGATGACTCGATGCTGAAATATAAATTCTTGATATGTAGCAGATGTGTTGCACCATGATTGAAGTGCTATGAGATTTGATAGATGAAGAGGCATTGACATCGACAAAAAAAATGATGAAAATCCAGTTCATTCATCTTCATCAACATTCGAGCGTTATGGTTCAATTGATGGTTCAGATGAATCAGCTAACTTGACTATGGAAATTTTTTATTTGAATTATTACTCTGAGTTGTCATCAATGATAGGAAAATATCCTGAGTATGCGTAACGACCCACACGTCATTCTATGTCCTATAGCATATGGATATGGAACAGAATGTTTATACGGACTTAATCAACCAAATGTGAAAACAATTTTATTCAAAATATTATTCATGATATGAAAGTTTATTATGAAAATACACAAATGCCACTATTGGGATGGCAATATGATGTCGAAAAATAAACCTTTCAAGTTTGGAAAAGAATGGATAAACAAAGAATATTCGCAATTGATGTTTTCATAAGTGAAATCAGCATAACTCCATTATTTGTATGGAAACTGAAAGTGAGGGTGAGCAACGGATTCCAAAAGGACAATTTTTCTTTTAGGGTTCTATTTTGTGATGATCAAATCAATTTATGTTCATCACAATTCTTCCAAATGAATCTGGATCGTCAATTATAAAGACAAAGGACAAAAAAACTCTGCTGAAATTATAACTACAAATTCTAGAGTGATAATGAATGAACAGTGATCTGAAGTGATACACAGCTCATGATGCAGTGGAGATAATGAAGTCACTAGAATTGAGGACCAATGTTGATGAAATCTCAGAAACAATTTTACTTACAGTTGCAATCAATGTGACATTGATTTGTTATAGCAGTTGGAGATTCGTTAATTCCGATTGAATTTGCTTGAGATTAATTGACTGTTTATGTCTTTATTGGATACGATCACCTTCTTTAAACAGGAGAAACTAATTTTCAGGATATCCGCGGAGTTTTCTAGTCGAACCCGAAAACTAGGTCATGATCAACTTGTTGAAACTGACCAGGTGAACTGTGAATCACTTTCACTAACAAATGTGATCAGATATTTTAGAACACAATGAACAAATTATTTCAACTGAAACTTCTAGGACTAGAGGGTTAACATATGATCAAGAGAAAAGATAAGGGACTGCTCATAACTGAACGAGACTGCGTGAGCATAAAAGTAAAAGTGAGAGTACAAGTGAGAGTAGAAGTGGAAGTGGCTATAAATTCTAAATGCACCAGTATCCAGCAGTTTTGGAGAAGGAACCATGTTCGATGTTGATATATCATCGCAGTTTTTCGATGTGACCGATTGGCATGTCCAGTTCGACATAAAAATTAGCGAGTACCAATGAGAAGAATTGGTAACGCCCCTCATTTGATGAAACACGTATCGAGGTGCATCAATCCAATATGTCAAGTCTTACCTTTATCCACAGATGTGACCTGTGTTCATGTCCGTTCTTCAATGTATTTGGTTGCTCCTTTTCAATATCTCATTTATTCTTGATAAGAGTACTGATCAGGCATAAAATGTTATTTCAATTAAAATGTGCGGGAAGACGTATAAATATTTGGCCCAGCTTATCAGTAAATTCAGATCAACTCATGCAACATTTTTTTTTTCTGTCCATTGAACAAGTGACATGTTGAAATGTAATTATTCTCGTTTAGTCATTTCTGAGACTGGATTAATGAGCATCTTGTTCAATCAGCAAGTGTTGTTGAACACAGAAAAGAAGAATCAGATTTTACATGATGAAATTTTCAATGGCTCCACCGAAGTGTCTTCCTGTCAACCCACATGTTCTATATCTTCGAACATTCACACGATGAATAATGAATTTCTAATTCACATCGTGAGTCAACGTGTATACATTAAACTCTCTACAATTATTGTTCAAATATTGTGGAATGTGTGTCACGCGATGTAACAAGATTCAAGGTGGAAAGCCTACATGACAACAGACTCACAAGTATAACAGGAAATGAAAAAATTAATTCTTTCCTTCTCTTTTGAATTCATTTATTTATATATTCATTCATTCATTTCACTTTTTTTCTCTCCGTAGATTGCGGAATCGATTGGTTTTCCCAACTCATGTGAATTCTTTTTCATTGTTGAAAACGTGCAATGAAGATGAATGAAAATGTGTGTCCACTTGTTGAATCATAACGTAAAATCGTGGAATCCAACAGATTTCTCAGACGTTTATCTTCACACATAACATACTCGGAAAAAACTGAGAACGCATGTTCCATAATGTAAAATTAAAACGAGTCATTCATCTGAGGAAAAATTAATGAGAAAGTTTGAATATTAGCACCACTAATTTCAATTCATGAAAATCATAATTTTCTCTACTCAAAATTCTGTGACAATTTGCTTACAAAATACCCAGCCACAGGAAAATCAATTGGTCGCGTGTTGTATCAATAAAATTGATACGAAATTCTTTGTAGGTGTCATGTAAATATTTACAGTTACAAACAGAAATCTCTATTGCTCTCAACAACCGAATAAAATATTATACTGCAAGTATGACATACAGCTTAGACGATATCATTTGATTCGAAAATGACAAGTAATTTATATTCATACACAATTACGAAACATTTATAAATAAATAAATTCATATGAGTACAAATATGATGAAGTAAATGTATGTCAAACAATGTGCGCGTCATCGTCTGATTATCATTCATATAAATGCGGTTTTGATCGATCGATTTTTAATGCATATGTTTCCTAACCTCTAAATGACATCAACAAAAGATGAACCGACTATGCACGATCAAAATAACGGCAACCGGAATTGAGTTGAATTTAATTTGTATGGATTACATAAGCATTGATTGACACTCTAATTGGTCTCAAGTGGCGAGAACAATACCCGCAATAACCATTCCCTGCTGTATTTATATAAATATGTAGCCATATTCATTGGACTATATATAGATCACACGACAGAAGCCAACAACAGTAACCCTATTATAAACGTTAAATTATAATATCTGGGGTGAACTTTATCCACGTATACTGACCATTATTTATATATTCACCGGAAATTACTTTGAAAAAGAAAAAAACAGCAACAACATATTTATATAATCGTTATATATTGATGTGGAGCACTTGATACCGTATTACTCGTGATTAGAACGTTCATCATGACGAGGTGGAGAGTATATTCCTCATGTTCTCCTGTAATATAATTCTCAACGTTAATATGAAGACAATTTCGTGATGAATCATATTCAATCAGAACAGGAATATTTTAAATCGGCATGTCTTGGCATCATGATGGAGGTTATGTTGACTATCGTATTGGAGATGAGTAATTTCCCTTTTCTGTGTTGTATTCTGTGATCATACTGATTGATCATGTTGATAATTCCAACATTGTACAACCAAAAAAAGCGAACATCATACCCGAAATTCACATATTCACATTGTTGGTGTCTATTGAACAATTTCGGTATTTGATCTAAATCGGAAAGTGAAAACAGTACAATAATAACATCATATTCCAATATTTATTGCATGACATTATATTGCGTCAACACATTTTATCTATCGATTTACATAATTGTGTTGCAATAAGTCGGCATCACGGAATACTTATGAATTATTAACCTCCAGATGTTTCATTACAGCAATTATCCCCGATTAAATGTTTATGATGTTAATAGCTGAGGAAAAAAAAAATGTGATGGAAACTGACCCAGTATCAATGCCAAGAACGAACGGCAATTGGAAACATATCTGGTGTTCATATTTTCAAACGCTCTTGTCTGATGTTTCACTTCTAATACTCCTATTACTATTACGGCGTGGTTGATACCGTGCTAATCGTTGTGGAGGTGATGGTTGTGGTTGTCTTTGATTATGGTCAATATGAACAGGTGTGGTAACTTGCCGTAAACTCACATCTCTCGATACTCGACGGCTGTTTCTTTTCGATGCTTTTGGTCCCCGTATATTTACGTAAACGATATACACAGCTACAAAACCGACTGTGAACATTGTCACACCAATACCTCCAACTATACCAACCTGAAACAAGATAATAATCAAATTGGATTAATGATTAGCACTCTCCTCTCAGTTATTTAATCAGTCGATTAATATCCAAGTTAGATTTTTACGCAATAATTATTCGCAAATGTTGTTTAGCTATTTGCAAGAATTTGTTTAGAATTAAAAATTGAAGTCGCCCAATCACATTTCAAAATGCATTTCGGAATATGAGTGATATAATAAATCATTCATTTATTTACTTCGATATTCAGAAAAATGAAATCAAACCTGTTTTTATCATGAATATCTAACATTTTTAAAAATAGTCGCGTTGAATTACAATTGATTGGCTGCTTGGAAAAGGCCGTAATGTATGCACTGCAAGATGATAAATAGGTCTAAAACAATATTTGCCAATAATTCTTATCGCAATAAGATCTGACGAAATAAATTGGGAATTGATTAGTGAAAAATTTATTTTGATCTCACCATGGTCCACCACTCGTGATCTCCAAATGCAGTAAATATTATCCTTGTTACATCATTGTCACTATTGTCATTGGGTTGCTTTGTTGATTGGTCTAATGCTGTAGCACAATTAATTTTTGATTTGTCGTTTATGTCGAAAAGAATGTCAACGAATGATTCAGGGACAATTGCGAAACTTTTCAATTTTTCGTCTGTATTGCCATTGATCCAATGAAGTTTGGCGTAATTGTTCAAAACAGATATTTCACCGATCTGTTCTAGACTATTGCTTGGACGTTTTAAAAATAATTTCAATTGTTTGGGTGTGATGCCGGCTTTTGAATTGTGTGTGGCCATCACTGTAGAGACGACACTGTTCCATTCAGCTGGATTAATTTCATCTGAACATTTTTTTTTCTTGCTAAAACGAAAAATCATATTTTAATAAATGTTAAAAATGCATTGGAGATGTGAAGGAATAGTCATTCACCAGAGGACATGTAATGAAGTCGTATAAATATCAATAGCATCCTTCAGCCATCGTACATCTCTCAATTCTTCAACATTGTAGATATTTGTGCCACTTCCATTGACCCACCATTTTGAATTTATAACGCGATACTCGAGTCCATTGAAATCATCCCTGGAAATGTACAACGAATATTGAAATATCGAAACAACTTCATCGATTTTTACATGATTAATCTCAATCTTTTGAACAAAAATTCGAAAAATGTGTTGAAGACAACACAATCGTTTGGGATTACAAACATTTAAACTGAAGGTCACAGGAAACATTCGACTTTCTATAGTACTGGGAAATCAAACCGCAACTTCTGGGTCGAGGTGTTCGACACGCTAATTAAATTCTTTTCTCTACGTGAATCGTTGAGAAATGCAACCCACCAAATAACATTTATCATATAAAATTACGCTACATAGATTCAAATGATTCATCGTGCGAACTAAAATTTTTACCGTGGAAATTCATTGCGAATTATTTTTCTTTATCATTCTCCATTCTTTTAGCGACTCCCTCATAATTCCCCAACGGAGAATTAATTTTATGATTAATGCTATACCCTCATCACCGATAATGTCACTGAAGAACACGAGAATATTTACGTTCGCGGTATCAAACATCCACCATATGCAATTTTTCATTTACGAACAATCACGGATGAATTCTAAATACCAAGTGGAGCAGTAAATTTCCTAACGGTAATAAAAGTAAGAGGTTTGTTGCGGAACTGACATAAACCTCAATAGAAAAATGTTATCCACTTTTTCGCTTTGAATTTCAAGTCCCAAATCATCAACACATCAGGTTGGTTTTTTTTTTTTTCAATTTCTAAATTAATATCTATGAAACCATCAATCATGTTTATGGCTCTTTTCCTTGTTTATCGGCATTTCACACCGAATGAATGTCTCACCTTGAATCTTCCAAGAATAAAATTGAATTTGTTGTATCAATTTTACTGACGTGTGTCGCTCTACTACCTTCACTTGCAATTAATATTGTTCCATTCACTTTATGGAAGAAGTTCTCCTCTGGCATACCAATAAAAACAATTTGTGACGAGGCATTTTCAATGTTATCTCGATCAAGAACTACAACACACAATCCTCTTGCAATGGCGGCCATTGTGACTTTTTTCGCAATTATTTGAATATCGTCATCATGATTGTCATCATCATTCTTCTGAGTAACCAATGTGAATGAATGCCATCTCATAGCACCAATGACTTCCAATATTCCTTGTACAATGTAATACTCTGATTCTTTAGCAAGATGATGCAAATATGGTGAAATTGATAAACGTGCTTTCACAATATGTGGGATGTTCAGCACTGATGTTATTTTTTGAACTGTATCCACATTCAATGGTGACTCTGGTCCAATAATTCCTAGAAGAAGATTGAACGAGTGTTATAAAATTTTTCTTCCGTAAAAATAAAAGTATTGATGACAAATCTGACTATTTTTATATGAAGTCTGGAGTATCTGAAAGCAAAAACCGTCTCGCTAATTTCCTCATTCATTTTTTGGAAGAACAATCTTAATTCTGCAATCTCGTGTCTGTATTGAAACTTAATTCCGCACGTCATTGGAATAGATATTTCACATTGATGGACTGCATAATATTTTACAGCCCAAGGTTGAGACACTCGTCAAGAAATTGTAATGAACAGAATGTAAAAAGACTGGTTAGTTGTTATCGATAAAGTCAATATTCATAGCTTGAGTTATGAATTTGTGTTTTGAAATGCTGTTTCTGATGAACAGCATCAACAAAAGCCTTCAATTATGAATAATTCCAATTTTCCTGCAATTAATTCTCAGCTTTGGTTATTTCCATAATTGCCTTTGAGTGAAATACCTTGAACAAAGACGAATCGGATCAGGTTCAATACAAAACTTATGAATTGAGTTACGTGTAAACAATGGATATTCCAAGTCATGACAAACGAACTTTGTAGGTTCTTGATAACTTCATAACCGAGCGAGAATCTTTGCCGTGATATGCGCTAACCGTCATCATTTTCTATCCGAATAGGTTAGGAAATCTGGGAAATTATATAAAATGACATTTTCGATTTGAAATAAGATGAAAATGATCAAGAACTATTTGATATTCCACTTACAATAATTCCAACTGTGTAAGGAGAGGAATAGGGTTAGTCCTATTCTATAAAAAAAATTGAGTAAACCATAGAATAATTTTCGGAACGCTCTTATGACAAGAACTGTACAATGCGTCGTTATCACTGATAGTGGGGAATGAATGCAAACATTTCGGAATCAAGGAAATGAAACAACAAACCCAAATGATGTGGTGCATGAATACAATCTAGGCCTGTGGACACCAATGCTTTTATCGCTGCTTTGATTGTTCCAGCAATACTTCCACAAGTGTCCATGACAGAAATATCTGGAAAAACAGTCCCATTTTTATACATCCTTGTAAATGTCTACACGTTTGGAATATGAGTTGAGTATTATTCTATCGTAATTTATCAATAAATAATCATCCTAACCTATCTTCATGTTATCATCCTTCATATTGCGCGCATCAACAATGAATTTGGCAGCTTCATAAATAATGACACCTTTCTTTGATACAGTTTCACACGCTGGATCATCATGAATGTTTGTCAGTACTGACAATTTGATGTGTCCGTTACATTCATTTGTACGTCCACCGCAAGTGCATGCTGCCAGAATTCCACATAACAATACCCAACTGCAAATATCCTTCATAATTTGTTTGAGTAACACTTGGTAGAGGATCCAGTTTTGATGACAAATCAATATAAAAGGTGTACTATGAAATTATCAGATCAGTCGATCTAAAATACTTCACTCTGTTACTAATGTTTGCAATCTCGAAAGTTATAAAGAATAATTCATGGAAGAAAGATAAAAAAGTTTATTCTAATGACTATTTTATTATTATTAAATCGTTTCTCAATATGTATAATATAAAAAAAGCTGTAGATTGTGAATACTTTTACTGAATGAACCTGAATACTGAATGCGATGAGGATTTATAGTGAAGCCATGATGAATATCGTGTTATGTTAATTTCTATTGTTCGTATTATTAAGGTTTCAAATTCGCTCAATAACTTTTTTTTCCGATGAATCACTTTAGCATCACCAAATCCATTTACTTCATTCCATCATCCATACAATTCATAACTTGTGCAGACCAACCGATATTCAATCACCAACTATAACGCTTACTTTGGTCACAATATCAGGTCTAAGATTTTTGTTTATCTCTTTTGTTGTTCATATTCAATCGTTCATCAATCTGTAGAATAAAATGATTGGTGTTACCTTGGTTTCCTTTGACCATTTTTACCATAGTTGTCTATCGATCTTCTTTAAGCATAATCCAATTAAATCAGATTATTTCTCACGTGAGAGTGAAGACTTCTACAAATGACGTGATGTAATAAGCTGGTCTACTTTGTTGGTTATGTTAATGTTTATTTTTGTGTCTTTCGTAACTGCGTTCTATCAATGTAGTGTCATAGACTTTTCATATTCTAGAATAACGATTTTATTAATGCGAGACATTCTAAGAAATTCTTGGAGTATCTCAGGCGTGAACGTTGTATTCATGGCATTTTTCATTTTTTTGTTCCTAACCTTCATTTCACAGTGCTAACTTCGGCATTGATGATAATTATTGCGGTTATGACGATAATTTCTTGACTATTATGAACACCCGTAAGTTATTACCGACTTCTACACCCAGGTCATTAATAAAGAACCCAATGAACGTATCACAGCAGTAAACATGTTCGCCTACTGCAATCGAAATGCCGCGATGTATGATATCTACGCGATTTTCAGTGATCATAAATCTTGGCGTAATTAAAATTATTAAAAATATTTATAATTTCCTCTGGCATTACTCCTTGGATACAAAGTAGAGATTAATTCAAATATCAATTTGAATATCATATCCTGTATATTTTATGGGAAAGAGTTCAACTGGCAATTTACATCAACTATTTTCATCTTTTCTAGATTTTCCTCATCAGCTTGATCACCTCTTGCTTAATTTGTTCGGCAGCTGCCAATTGTTCATTTTTTTATCTGTAACTGGTTGTTCCTTGAACATGAACAGAATTATTGTGAAGTCTTGGAATTCTCAACAGAGTTTCAACTATTCTAGTTATCCATTTCAAATGGATAAAGCAACATCTACTTACCACTCTTCTCATTCAACAAATTAGTTCCATGTTAAATCAATCAAAGATTGAATGTGATCATGATGAAAAAAAAAGTCGAATCTGAACTTTGTGTCGTAATCACTTCATCAATATTCCATTCATGCAAGACATGTTCAAAGACAAGTCGACAGAATGGAGTTGTTGCTGTTGATCATTTCATCAAGACATGTGAATAATCACAGATAAAATAGAATTAATCAGTCAATAAATATAAAATATACGTGAGGTATATGTCGATCATTACAATACTCTCACGGCCATACTATCCCTTCAATCCAATCAAGGTAATATGAAATTCGTGTGTAAACAGCAGGATACCCTGGCATTGCACAAAGTTTCCCAAAGCTGGTAATACCCACAATTTCGTAGAGACAATAACTGGGATGAAACGATTGCAATGGACCACCAGAATCTCCTTTGCACGTATCTCTACCCCGTGTACCACTTGAATCACCAGCACATATCATGCTTGTTGAGAAACCACCGGGCAAAACTGACGACTTTCCGTATGCTGATACACACTTGGAGTCCACTACTATATCCAATCGTACTTTCAACAAGTGATCACTGCCAGTATAATCCCCTGCAATTTATGGAAATTAAATTCAGACATTAATCACAAATACATTCAGGTGTAGCCGTGGAATGAATGAGAAATATATGGCAAATCATGTTGATATCTGCGAAAGTTGATCTAACAGCGATTTTATTGAAAATAAACGTGAACAAGTATAAAAGTTTCGGACACTGTTCAGAAAGTCACTCTCCGCCCATTTTATTCACCATCAATCTGTTGATTTTGTCTCACGACTTTCCATTCAGGATATTCCATTCGAGTGAATAGTTTCCCGGCTGATAATTATCTGAATAAATAAATTGGATTTAGATGTAATTTGATAATGAACGTACCAGATGAAATCTGGCCCCATCCAGTGGCCCATACTGCTCTTGTGATCATATGAGATTGTGATGGGAGACAAGCCGGTCGAATGGTCTGATCAAAAGTCACGGGTTTGTATAGTTTTACAAGAGCAATGTCTGAATAAAGCTTCGGCGGCGTGTATTCCGGATGATGAATGATGTCAGATATTTTTATTATTTGCCCCAAGTTATCGCTCAACTGGCTACTACCGAGTCGGATGACTGATGGTTGTCCTCTGCTGCAATATCATATAAATTGATTATAATCAAATACAATTCATCGATTTTGTTTGTTTTTAGATTTGACTCGGTATATCAGATCAATATTATCAAAGTTTTAACGTGTGATTTCATGTTGCGTTACAGGTTATGTTGTGTACAATGTGCAGCCGTAAGAACCCATTGTTCAGATATCAAAGAACCTCCACATAGATAATCAATGGATTCATTATCATTTCTCCATCCAATTGCTGCCATATGACGAAAGTCTCCTTGAGTGACAAACTCTCCACCGGCGATCAATAAATTAATTGGCGGTTGACATGAAACTGATATGGAGAATGGTGTTGTTTCAGACGGATGAAACATCAAGATCTTTTTCTTGGCAGCATCGACATATTCGTCGCATTCTGTAAGAAAAATTGTGTCAAAAAATGGAGGCTATGCATTTTGTACTTCACCGAAGAAAAATAAAACGAGTAGAAATATTCTTACTTATTACCGACTTCCTCTTGCTTTTGTTTATCTCATGAGAAATGTTCAATTTCATGGCACTGTTGTTATTGACAAGAGAATGATCATAATAAATAGAGCGGGAAACAGCAAGAAATGGTGATGAATACAACATTGAAATACTACGAACAAGTATCAAGAATAATAACGAAAATTTTGATAAATCAAGCATAAACATGTCATTAGATTCAATAATATTTTGAAGTGGCGAAGAAAGTGTAATCTTCACAGTAGTTTGATCAACACTAAATAGAAAGATGGTCAAGAAACAAAATGTGTTGACGTTCAACTCACGGCATCACAATGGCTGATTTTCAGTGAGAGCCACGTTGTCAGCAACAAGTTGAGAGAGTTTGAACGAAAATACTTGCGACGTATAATCAGGCGCGCGCAACCCTTCACGACGTCTACAATTTTTCGCGCGATGCATTGACAAAGCCATGCAGGACTACAAGGATTGGAATGAAGGATAACATTGAAAATCTTATCTCTGTGGATGTTCAGTGATCGAACCTGAAATATGTGACAGTGCAAGAGATAAACATTTGAAATAGTCTACCAGAAAGTACCATAACCAAACATGTTTGGCATGAAAAAATCGTTCATGATCACTGCGAAGGTATGTCAGAATTGATCAGCAAATGAAGTAGAATTCTGAAATTGATCACAAATTCATGTTCCATATACGTCGTAATATATTCTCTATTTTATTGGACAGCATAATCAAATTGCGAAGTCGATGTTTGCATAAAAAATATCCAGTCACGAGTGCATTCTAAATGAAGTGGGAAAGATAGTCATTCTTGGAAAAGCGACAGTTCATGACTTCAATCCATTCCATCAGCTTTGACGGTTCATAAGCCTCAATAATTTGCAGATCGAAGATAATTTTCCCACAGTATAACCTCAACATCATACCAGTGATACAATAAGTGAAGCGAGAAAAATGCCAATCATTTGCGACACATTCCCAAATCATCTCGGGTCTCAGGTGCTCTGTTAAAGGTCCTGTATGATGACTAACTTTGCCATTCCATCTATCAGAACTTGATGCTCGCAAGTGCATGAATACCGTTGAACGCTCATTGTTGATGTTTCATTTTACTCTGAATGAACTATGATCTGATCTCTATAACTGAGTTACATAAGTGGTGAGGCATAAATGAACATGGAATTATAATTGAATAATTAGTCAAAACTAATTAGAGATTGTAGCTATAAACGTTAATGGAATGGGAATTTTTACACTCATCAATTATTGATGTATATTCAAATCATATTCAAACAATTATAGACGTACTGAGTCTTTTATATTACACATAAAATACCATGTGGTGATAGTTTTGCATTCGATGTGTAAGTGAGGAAGAATGAGAGATGAGAGTGAATGAAATACAGCGATAATGGACGTATCTGTGGGGACGAACGACAGATAGGACGTAACAATTATTAGTAACAAGGTGAAATGAAGATAACCTCGAGATGTGCAATAATTGTCACATTTTATTCTGATCAGGTTTACATTTGAAATGTCTAATGAACCTTGAACTTATTGGATGTCCAAGAAAAGTGCCAACGATATTTCATGATGAATGGCTGTAATAATATGCAATAATTTTACATTTTCAATTGCGTTAATGCAAAATTGAGTTTGCTTTCTGGAGTTGAATTGAAAATTTCATTTGATACAGAGAAAAAATTTCAAGTGTGTCAGTGTGATGAGGTCTTTGGCGATTGCTGCACAAACAATCCACATTCAAAGTGATGTCGGTCGATAACTTTTTAGTATTTCCGATTCCTTCCTTACCATCATCGGAAAAATTTATATCATTTACCATTTGCTGAATGAAATTCACGTTGATAATCGAAGATTATCGTCTGTAGATAAGTTGACCTACCCATTTCACAATTTGCCGACATTGAGGTCCATTACGGGACATTCATTGAACATGGCGACATTCGAGTGTGAGAGGTCAGATGAAAATTGTAATAATTCATCAGAATCAAGTGTTCTGACACGCGAAACAACTGAAATAATTGAAAAACATGAAAATTTGGGAGTTCCTTTGGAATCATCATGGACATTTTGGTTAGACAAGTAAGTTCATAAATTTCGATATGAATAAAATCTTCATGAAATCATGACGTCAACACAAGTAGTGTCACAGTATTGTTTAGAAAATAAACTATCTGGTACAATTAACTATTATAATAGAGCCATACCTGGTATAACAGCTGCCGAATACAAAGATAACCTCAAAAAAATTTACACGGTCAATACAATTCAGGGTTTTTGGGCAGTTTACAATAATATACCAAAGGCCTCCGAAATTCAAGTAATTATTACTCATATTACTCATCATGAGATAGAATCATGTTCAGTTCAATCTCATGCATACCATTTCATTCGTTTAGATAAAATATAGCTATCATATGATGAGAGACGAAAGATTGCCATTATGGGAAGAAGAAGCCAATCAAAAGGGCGGTACGTGGCGATTTAAATGTTACAAGAATGATACGGCAAGTGTATTAGCAAAACATCCATACTCAATTCAGAATTGTGTAGAAGAAATGCTGGTAATTTGATGAGCCTGGTACTTATTCCCACCAATCTAATTTTCATTAATTAACTTTCAATGGAGATGGAACCTGATGGAGATGCCATTGAGAAATCATCCCCTTGTGAAAAACATCCAGTGATGGTCATTAAAATAATCAGATGATGAATGTTAGAGTCGATCATCAATTACAACTATAAAATAGTTGACATCATGGTCATAATAATTCCACGTGAATCCATTGTACGATCTTCTCCATGTTTGTGAGTTCGTGCTTCAACACTGCTCAGTACACATCTGAATAGGATACTACTCGTCTAAACTTGGATTCTTCAGTGCTATTTTTCTGTTGACGGTCACGATTGTAATTAATCATAACATAATGAACAGAAAGCAATTCATCAAAACACGATTATATGATTGCTAGGTTAGAATCATTATCTCATTCAAAACATGATTGCGCTGTGATGAACAATTCACTTATTGGTATCCTGAAATCAGTTACAATAATCAACTGTTTAATTTATGATACGAATCGTATCGAGTAGATTTTCAACCATGTCAGAAATATGCCTAGTAATTATCGACATTGGTATTCAATTTTTTGTATACCAAAGTGTGTCATGATGACATAACATAATTTATATCTGGCTATAATCATCCAGGTATTGTCTTTATCGTACGCACATCAGTTAGTCCACTCTCAATCTTTTTTACATCTTCTCATGATCGAGACAATACGAAGAACTCACAATTCTTGATCGATAATTCTTCTGAATCTGCTTTGAAATGAATCTCGCACGTATTGTAACGAGCGATATTGAAATCAACAATTAAAATCTCTCAATCTGAACTTTGTTATGAAATGGGAAATATCAGCAAATTTAGTTGAAAAAAGTATGAAGAGTCCTAAGGATGTGAATCGAGTACAATTAATCACATTGAGGTTAAGTCACTGTCAGGTATAAAAGACTTTAATCTTGACCTGGAAATGAGATTATCGAACTGCTCAAGGTATTACTTGTGCCCTGCACGTGTTCATTTCTTCTACATCAAGGTATTAGTCCGTAGTGATGTGTGTGCGGCCCGGATGTCGGCTCTGTAGTTGTGGTGTGTGATGGGTTGACAACTAACCAATATTGAAAAGTGACCTCAATTCTCGTGATGTTTTTTGGATAAGAAATATAATCTGATTTGATTTAATTCCACGTGGCAATTTGTAGGACAAGGTCATGACGCACGTGCTTGTTCTCTTTCGATTTTTAGCACCGATGATTCAAACAGGCCGGATATTTTCCTGACTCAAAGATCACGCTATCTCTAAATCTCTGTATCATCGATGACCAATGCGAGGTATTGATTATGCTGAATATAAAATATGGTTTGTATGAGCATACGTAACACCCTCCCTGCTCTTATAGACAACGTCTGACCTTGTCAACAAGAATTATCAGCATTAATGTCTGAAATAAAATTTCATTTTGAAAGTTTAATGTGAAATGGAATGTATGAGATTGTACATTCTCCGAATTATGTTCGGAATGTTTGGAGAATAATTTGGATAATTTACGTTCATCAATAATTGCGGTGACGGATTATCTCATTTCCTAGGTCAAGAATTTTTTTCAACAATGAATGTCCCAGAATTTCTCCGCGATTTATTTCGTTTTCGTGTCAAGATCGGATAGATCATCATTTTTATTTCTATCATAAAAATACAAGTTATGAGGTTACAAGTGAATTGGTTAGAGATTTGAACGGATCATAAAATCATAATGAACAATTTTGCAATGCTTACTGGCTGTTGTCATTCAATCCAAATCTCAATATGTTTTAGAACATTTTTCATCCGCCCAAAATTGGATAAAAGGAAATGAAACAGTCGATTGCGAAAAGTTGGAGAAGTGAGCAACAATATTTGTTTCTTGCGGGAACCTAACCTCTATTCATGAACAATGGTGATAACCTAAGTTTGTTCCCAGTGTTCTTATGGATAACGGGTTCGTCGAAATTATTGTAAAAAATCGGTAATTGATTACTTTCATATTTTCTTCATTTTTTTCTCATTCTCGAGGGGATGTTCTCTCACATTCACTATTTACTGCTGGTTCCGATTTTTATCAGCTTGGTGTAGAGTGCACAGTTTCATCCATTTCAAACCTATGGCTATCCAGGCTTGCACCAAATTACTGGCATTTTCTCTACAATTTATCGGATGTATTCATTAATAACTAAAAATCCCTCTGTCTCTATAATGTTCTACAGGACCAGGTCTGGAGAGAAGTTGTATTGGCCGCGATTGGAGAACAATTCAACGACTGTGTCGATAATGCCGATGAAATTTGTGGATTAACGGTTTCTATCCGTGACAAAGATGATTTGATTCAGGTACATGAGAATTGATATGCGAAACTGTTGGAAAATAAACAAAACTTCACTATGAACTTTTGTCAACAATTTTTTGTCATTCAGATCTGGAATGTAAATGCTGCGTTGGCATCAAACTCTAAAGTACCGCAGAAAGTCCATGAGTTGTTGCCTGGTGTGGTTTTTCCTGCTGTATTTTACAAACGTGAGGAGCTACAATTACATGGAAGAACAAGTCGGAATGTAGACTTGGTATTTGAGGTTATGTAAATCATTCATGTCGATTTTGCTTTACAGCACATCAAACACATCACGCATACAATCGTCGTTGAGTGCAGACACCAACAGCAATTACCAAAAATGAACCAACCTCTTGTTTCTTCAATTCATTGAAGAAAAATTAGACTTTATACCATTCGGATGGTTCTATAACTTGAATCAAACTGTGGGCATTTTCATCATTGAGAAACGGACTTTGTTTTCTCATCCTCTCACTATTCGAATAGTTGACATTGAACTTATATATTTTTTGTATGATGAATTCTAACAATCACAATGAACTAATATATCACATTTGTTATTGTTATCAATGTTACCTACATCATTGATCTCGCATTGACGTTTTATATGAGCTCTACTGTTACGAGAGTCTTTTCCAAATCCTTTTCATCGAATAATATATTCATGAAGATAATAAAAATAATGTTTGCAAAACAGTTAAAACAAAAATTGAAAGTTTCTTGTTTTTTGCACTCAATTCACTTGATCGACGAGAATTTTTGAAATTCCAATATTTTATTTATCATTATACGTTTCTCGTTTTACTACTTCAATATACTGAGACTTGATTTATCGTTTGCACAACTTCGGCTTTTTTTATTAATTTTTTTGTCTCAACACAAAATATTTTTCACTTTTTTGCTTGTTTATGTATATGGATATTTGTTTTTTTCTCCTGTCTAGCTCCGAATTCCATTTTAATGGCATTCCAATGCAACTGTTTTCGTATCGGTGCTATTCACGCAGGGGAAATCACAGAATCGGTAATTAATTGTTTTCAACATTCGAAACAGATACAGACAAAAAGATACACAAATTTGATGATAAAAAACGGGCAAATTATATTTGTTGCATACAAATCCGTTACTTGCTATTGAATTCCCAATAATTTTTACAGCAAATCTTTGCCAATTGTATGAAGAGGTTAGGGTACAAATATGAAATGATTTATTAAATTCTTATTTTGTATTCAAGACGTATGAAGATTGGAAAATTGAATAGAGTCAAAGTAACACTCGAAGGTTGTGTGTATCGATTGAACTGAGTATGCTCGATGCTAATTTTTCTGAAAATCATTTTACCTCAGATTTATCCTTGACCGTGTTCGAGGTCTTTTATCAGGGATAAAATCTTGTATGAGTTTCACCAAGGTGTGAGTTTGTCCAAAGCGATAAACATTTTCATGATTTAGTGAGGTAAGAAGTGTTGTTGAAATAAAAGGAATCCAGGAGTCGGGTTGCGTCGCAACTACTTCATCTATTTCTTCTTTTTCATGTTAGAAATTGATATCACTGGAAGAAAAATGAACAAGAGAAATTTTGAAATGTTGATGGTGAGGGACAATTTTTCTATCATTTTGTGGAAAACAATTTCCAATTATTTCATAGAAATTCAGAAGCACATTTCATATCTTCCACATAGATTTCCATACACATACATCATCTATACGTGTTTATAGGGTATGAATGTGTTTACGTGTGGGTGCGCTATAGGTTTTCGGACAATTTATATTGAATATAATCAGAAACTGGCGCCACTGCTGGAGACATCGTCGATTAATTATACGATCCACTGCCGTCTTGAATTCCATTCCGACTCGACATATTTCTCTGTGATCCCAAAAAGAAAAAAAAAGAAAAAAAAAAGCAAGTGGAATCCGGCGCCACAGAAATGATGAAATTTCATTTCACAGAATAATGATAGCTACTATGAAACAAAAAAAAATTACTCCAAAAAATAAATATTCACAGATGGAAACAATAAATTTTGGCAATGTTTCTCCATTTCTTCTCATCAACGCACAAAAATTGCGTACAATAAAATAATCTAACCAACATATTTGAACGAAGTTGTAGATTGAATTTGTACGGGAGATTATTTGAGAAGTTACACGTAAATTATTGTAAATATAGAATTGCCTGAAAAAAAAAATATTGGGTAATTTATTTATGTTTATGTAAATATGAATAAATATATGTATACGTACAATGTCGTTCGTTGACTGTCCTTCTATACCATTTTACCATATTTATATACACAGTTGGGATCGCTTGCCGTGAAGGAATGATTTACCGGACGAAAAAAAAAA